>JALPQI010001741.1:0-110709 GCA_025490895.1 Thaumatotibia leucotreta
CCGAGATAACGACAGCATTCATAGTAATGTAACGCGTGTGCAGTTCTATTCATAACCGCAGTAAACACAAAGTTAATGAATACAATGAATAGCAGTATTAGCACTAAATAGACAAGAAATAATCTGGCAGGCACCTTTAAAGGCAAAGGGTAAAAACAGAGCATATCATTGTAACAATTAGGGTAAACCATACAGCTATTGCCCACTTAAGGATTTCAAACGCATTGACATGCAATAAAAAAGAAAATATATTAGGTACCAACTGTTTATTACTATTTTCGTATGACCTAATAAACTCTCTTATGTAATGTTAACAGTTTTTAAATAAAACTTACATAACATATAAAATAATGCAACAAAATTAAAATCCTCTAAAAAGTACAGTCATTGCCCATAACCTACAGTTATTGCCAACATCAGAGCACAGTATTTGCCCAATACCATAAAATCATAAATCAAAGTGTTTTTCTTCCTAAGTCGCCTGAATTGACTTTAAACAGAAATAAACAATAAAAACAAAACATTAAACTCGATGCTAACAATAGTTTTGTCGCAGTTATTGGGCTTATGAGCTGGACTGCTGGACTCCTGCAGCTCGGCCTTCAGCCTCGCGAGCTGTCACACCTCTGAGGGACGCTTCGGGCCTTCGGCCCTACGCGGAGCTCGGCCTTCGGCCTTCGCAGATTGTCGAAACGATTTTTTCATGTTACACTTTTTCATTGCGTAGCATGGAAGCACTGGACTCTGGCAGCTCGGCCTTCGGCCTCGCCAGCTGGCGCACCTGTGTTGGACGCTTCGGGCCTTCGGCCTTCGCAGCTACGGAGCTTCGCCTTCGGGCCTTCGGCCCTCAGGCTCAGCTTATATAGTTACTTACATTTTATTATACGTATAAGAGCTTAGTTTTCTCGCAGCTCGGCCTCCGGCCTCGCAGGCTGCCGCGCCTCTATGGGACGCTCCGGGCCTTCGCTGGGGTTCGAAGCGAACCGTCGGGCCGACAATAGTTTGCACAGAGTCTAAAACATCTTCTTTACTTCGAGGAAACCTTTTTCTTGCCGAGATTATTATCCAATCCTCTAGATGACTTTCTTCAGAAACAGTTAATACAGGTGACGGCCCTAAGCTGGTTTTGTGCCCGAGATTTTTAATGTAGTACCGGAGACTGGATCTCGGCACACCGTATTTTTCAGCAATTTGCCGTGTAGATAACTGGTTGTCAGCATCTTGGACGGCTTCGATCGCTTTCTGCAAGTTTTCCTTACTGTATTGCACTTTTGGTGCCTTTGGCATTCTGAAAATATAATAATAAAGATTCAGATCTTATTAATGCACAAGGATTACGAAAGAATTTAAGCATTTGAAACACACCAATATGTCATGTTGGCAACACTTTGATCAATAATATACCACGACAGCGATTGCACGGGCAATAACTATAGACATTACCACTTGGCAATCACTAAAAAACAGGTGGGCAATTACTAGAATTATCCAAATTTTGGTTCAGTGATTGCCCACAGCTAAAATGACCGTTAGGATTCAAAATGTAACACAGATTTACCTTGAAAACGTAGTTAATACTTGTAATTTTATCACTTTCATGCAATCGAAGCTGAATATCAAATAATCAACACACAAAAATTACTTGTAAGAAAGTATGTCCTTAAGAAAACTGTTAAAATATTTACCTGTTTGAGTAACACGTTCACCCATCTAGACAAAATCCGCCATTACTATTTTTTTTTAAGAGTGTTGCCAGTTGTTAATTTTAAAATCTTCTAAACATCAAATTACATCGCCATCTAGCGAATTCTAATCCAACTAGGATGATCCAAAGGTAACATTCAATGATGTTTTTTTTAAAGTGGGCAATCACTGTCAGTGGGCAATCATACCCTGGTTTACCCTACGTTTAAATACGAACGTATACATATTTCTAATATATTTATGCCTATAACATTCAATTAGTCATTTTAACTTTAAAAGATCCGAATCACTATTTATCGCGAAAATTTTTGAAGTGTCGGTCTTGCGCATGAGGATCTTGCAATCGCGCGTCCATAGGTATGCATACTGCAGTTCAGCTTTCTTTTCCCTGGCGCGCTTCAAAAGCAGCTTGTTTATCGGCGTGAGGTGATCACTTATGAATAAGGCGCGAGCCGGTCCCTCCATGCCGATGTCTGCGGTGGTGAGGCCGCGACGCGCGCGCACTGCCGCCAGCAGCCAGTCCTTGCACAGCCGCCTGGTGAACTTCACTATGATCGCGGGAGGTCGTAGATCCTTCTCATTGGTACCGGCGGCCCTTTCACCCGTCGCGTCACCATCCGAGTTGGAGTCGACACGATTGGTATTTCTGCTGATAAAACGGCGGACGCGCTGTATAGAATCAACCTCGTTTCCTTCTAGATGTACACCTACTTTTTTGTAAACAGCGTCCAGTATCATTAAAAGATTTTCACCCTTTTTATACGGTATTCCAGATATCTCGACGTTATTTAATCGTGCATTTTGATCGCGCACATGCAATTCAACTTGTAGGTTATGTATTGTTTGGTTAGAATTGGCAAGTTCCGACTGTAACTTAGAAGTAGTTTTCACACTATTCTCCAAAACAACAACTCTATCTTCCAAAGTAGAAAACCGGGATTCCATCTGGGTCCATCTTGCATTTAAGGAGTCGATAGAACTGGAGATGCGCTCAATGTCTGATCTAGTCTCGTTGAACTCTGCCCTGAAACCCCTTAGCTCCTGGAGGACGGTGGACACATCCTGTGAACTGTCGGTGCCGGTACGACATTTCTGGCATCGTATTCCTGCTCTTCGATCCAGGTTCATTTTTCGGTAGGTGGTTTCCACTATACCGATACACCCAAAGTGAAAATGACCACGACAACTGCCACAGTCCACACCATCATTCACTGGTTCACTACAAGTTTTACACTTCATATTAACGTTATGAGCGTTTTACATACGATGAAAATAGTTTTATTTAGTTATATTCGCGGCTAGTTAAATCGTGTAGATTCGTGCGCACAAACTGGTTTCTTATCAGCGCGCAAGACGATCGCTAACCGCGGCCGCTAAGAGCGAACTGAATATTGATATTATTACTGAACTGTATATTATTATTATTACGATCAAGTTTTATGATAATTCGTCTGATCACCTTCTTAGCATCTTTCCCGGCATTGCAGATACTCGAAGTATTGCTGCTGCGGTCCATTTAGCATACTGATCCCATTATATCACCAGATACTAGATTTAATGAAAACGGCTAACATTTAACCTTTTAACCCTGAGCCATCCGTTAACACGTTCGCCTCCGGTACTGTTTCACTAAGCGATAATACTATGCCGATCGAAATTATCTGATAGAACTCCTATGCCATTGACACGCATGTGTGACTGAACAGATTGTACTCTTATGCCAGTGACACAGCACTTGTGTCAAATACGTTCGTATTTCTATAGCACTGGCATTGGAGGAAGAACTTGATTTACGGTAGTGGCATAAGAATAAGGTTACTCTGATCACGTATGTGTGTCACTGGCATAGGAATCAGATTTTGTTGGTCACACACGCTGTGTCACCGGCGTCGAACGTGTTAACATCTATAATCTTACAGTCCTTTATTGGCAGGTCATCTCCCCTCTCTCCTCTTCCCGCCCCCGGTGGTGGAGTGAAGACAGCAGAGATGGAAGAGAGCTTCACCATCCACCTCGGGTCCCAGCTGAAGCAAACCCACAACATCCGCATAGTAGCCATGGATATCGACGACCTCTTCGACTCTTCCGACAGGTCTGTCTCTCTCCCTCCCCCAGGTTTGAACAGGAGAAGCAGGACAGCTAAAAGATTACAATCCATCTCCATCCATTTCTCTAAAACCACAGACACCTTTGCTGAATGCGACAAATTATAATTGTAAACGTCAGACGGGACTTAATCACGTAAACTTACGTTGAATTATCCTATCAGTCTACCTGCAACCACGGGTGCCGAAACGTCAGGATAACATTAAACGTCAGTTTACGTGATTAAGTCCCGTTTGTCGTTAAAATATGAGTGACAATCGTGAAAGTTTAAATCAATGTATTATAATTGTAAAATATAGTTATATGTATTAGATGTCATATACATATACAAATGAAAAAACACCGAGTTTACCAACGTCGGAGTTGGAATATCTATAGCCCAATGATCCTAGATTACGAAGCAGAAGAATGATTATTTTAAAATTCTTCTTATTGGTTCGGTTGCTGATTCACAAATAATAGGTTGGTGTTACATTTTGGTGCCGTGACCAGGATATACCTAACATTTGTAGGTAATTACTAATTAGTAAAGATATAACTTATGACGCATTTCAACGCACTGTTTTTGGTTTCTATTTTTGGAAAGAGACAACATTTGTTGAGTGTCACATGATAAGAAATGGACGTAGTTACGTCTCCATGAATTTGTCATTTGGACGTTGTTTATCAAAAAGGATCCAACAAAGATCGGTCAATTTAATGTAAATTTTAGATCTAAAGGAAAAGTAAAGAAATTGCATCCTTTCTTTTAAACTAAATACCTAAGTTCAGTTGAGAGACTGATTCCTGTGATATAAGGTTTTAATTCGAACGAAAGATACAAGTCGCGGGCTGTACGACTCAGCCTCGTATAATGGCTTACGAGTAGGGCTGCCAACCGTCCCGCTATATGCGGGACGTCCCGTTTCTGGGGCCCTAAAGTATGCGTCCCGCAAAGGGTTCGCGCGGGACGCCAGTTGTCCCGCTTTTCAGGGCATACTAAAATAGTAATACGAATACGTAAATGAAAGCAATTTAAAATTTCGTCTTGTTAATTTGAATGTACCGCGATATCCGTACCAATAGTCCGCGAGCACCGTGCACTGAACGTGTATACTGCCAAAATATGAATGATTACGATGGATGCAATAGGTGCATCTAAATTGAACCGATCTGAAATTAGGCATTTAATGTAGGTTTTTTAATGTGTATGTCGTTGCCGTCCCGCATTTTATAGCCAAGTCCCGCTATTTATTCGCGAATATCCCGCATATCTGTGGTTTTTGGTTGGCAGCCCTACTTACGAGGATGTGTCATAAAAGTATATTTCTGGACAAAATACATATATAAGGTCCTAATTTATTAGATGCAGATATTTTAACACATGATTCTTTACATTAAAATAATTCACTTTAAATATATATCTTTTCATGTAACTTTTTTGATTTCATTTTCCTAACAAAAAAATTAATTATAATTTTGTCAAGAAAAAATCATCATGTGCATTATCACATGTCACAATAACACTCTGTCTGTCATGTCATCAAACGACACAATCCAACGGAAAATAACATGACATTGACAAGCAAGTATTTAATTTATCGACGTGAAGTGGCTAGTTCCAGTTAAGTGGTACGTAAAAGAGGTACAGTCAAGTGCAAAAATAAGTATCGAAAGAATCCGTTCATAAATATGTTACGACGTTCTTATTACACAGAATTAGAGTGCACTGGGACATATTTTTGAACGTTTTTGTATACCCCTTATTTTGTCTTCGACTGTACTAGAATCTGTTCAAAGAGTTTTCATTTAATAATCACATTAACAGGGTGTTTTTACGTACCAAATTTGTTTTTTCATTTTCTCCAAAAAAACATCGTAAAAGCTATAATGTTTCACGGTTTAATATACTCCAGAGACCGAGTACTATCGGCTGTAAAAATATCTGCATTTAATAAATTAGGACCTTATATACACCGTGTTTTATTGATTTCCGTTTAATTAAAGGGAAGCTTATTTAGGTTAAAAAATATCAATTTCTCTAAGAAACTAGTGTCTTAACTCTTACTGTTATGAGTTATTAAGAAAATTTTATTACATTCTAATGAAACTTATTTTGACATGCGCCGTCAGTCACCTGAGATTTTATTCTTAAGGTTCTCTTTCTCTCACACTTGCCATCTCAATTATTATGTATGAAAACGAAAAAAAAAACAAAAGCCGATATACCAAGAAACTTCTATTAATGTACCAAGTAACTTGTCCAATTTAACGGAAATCAATAAAAAGACGGTGTATATATAATATACGGATGCCGTTTTGCAATAATGCGTCAACCCACATCCATTTTGCAATAAAATGTCAACTTTAATTAGTAATTTATAGAATTGAGTTTTAATTGACAAATCGATGTGGCTTGACACATTATTGCAAAATAGCATCCATACGAGGTTGAGTCATACACCCTGGACAAACGAGGTTGAGTCGCACAACCATCGAAATACAACAACGTCCATTACAAGATGGTATCAATTATCAGCTCCTGGGACGGCGCTCTTCTCCAAACCGCCCTCGCCTTATACTCGGGCTCCCTGAGCGGCGTCGTGGTGCCCCGCCCCGCGCGTTCCGCACCACCACCCGTTGCCGCCGTCGACCACCACTTCCCGCCGCTAGAGGAACAGCTGCGATTGGTCGCCGAGAAGGCTGCTGATCATGTGAGTTGTGGGACTCCGTGCCGGAGCAATTAGAGTAGACAAAAAAGTTCTCTTTACAGCTCGCACAGGCCGACATCTTATCACGGATACGCGATACACACATCAAAACTCAAATCAAAATATATAAATCTGTTTATTTCTGGGACAAGTGCTTATTTCTATTTTAACATTGATTGCAAGGTCCTGGGTTTCGCATAGAATGTGCCGTCAGGCCTGCGGCCCTCCGGTTGATAGACTGAGAGTGTGGTTCCACCTCTTGGGCCTTCGGTCCTCGGTTTCGCATAGAATTGTACTCGGGCTCCCTGAGCGGCGTCGTGGTCCCCCGCCCCGCACGCGCCGCCCCGCCACCCGTGTCCACCGTCGACCACCACTTCCCGCCGCTAGAGGAACAGCTGCGATTGGTCGCTGAGAAGGCCGCTGATCATGTGAGTAGTGGGACTCCGTGCCGGAGCAATCAGACAAAAAAATCTCTTTACAGCTCGCACAGGCCGACATCTTATCACGGATACGCGATACACACATCAAAACTCAAATCAAAAATCAAAATATATAAATCTGTTTATTTCTGGGACAAGTGCTTATTTCTATTTTAACATTGATTGCAAGGTCCTGGGTTTCGCATAGAATGTGCCGTCAGGCCTGCGGCCCTCCGGTTGATAGACTGAGAGTGTGGTTCCATCTCTTGGGCCTTCGGTCCTCGGTTTCGCATAGAATTGTACTCGGGCTCCCTGAGCGGCGTCGTGGTCCCCCGCCCCGCGCGCGCCGCCCCGCCACCCGTGTCCACCGTCGACCACCACTTCCCGCCGCTAGAGGAACAGCTGCGATTGGTCGCCGAGAAGGCCGCTGATCATGTGAGTCTTCTTCGTGTTCCTAAGGTACCCCTATGGTACAGAGGGCCTTCACAAATGCACGCCATGCTTCTCGATCCCCAGCAACACTCCTAGCCTCACTCCAGGTCATCCGAACGGCTTCAAGTTCCTTTTCGACGGAACGACGCCATGTGTGCACCGGACGACCAGGTCTGCGTCGTCCACCGGACGGCTGCCAACTAAAGGCCGTGCTGGCAATGTTGTTTTCAGCCCGTCGGAAAGTATGACCAATCCATTGCCACTTCCTCTTCGCAATTTCTTGTCCAATCGGAGATTGTCCACACCTAGACCAGAGCTCTTCGTTTCGAATAGTCTGTGGCCAATAGATGCGAAGGATGGATCTGAGAGACTTGTTAACGAAAACTTGAAGTTTATTTGTTAACCCTTTAGTTACCCTTTAGTAACCAAACAGTAGGACTGACTTCACTATCGAATTGAAGAACGCCAGCTTTATGCGTCGGGTAAGTACGTTTGAATTCCAAACTGGTCTGAGCTGGGCAAAAGCTGCTTTAGCCTTGTTGATTCTGGCTGCTACATCTTGTGATCATGTGAGTAGTGGGAGCCATTACAGTAGGCAAAAAAGTTCTCTTATAGCGGCGTCGTGGTCCCCCGCCCCCCGTTGCCGCCGTCGACCACCACTTCCCGCCTCTAGAGGAACAGCTGCGATTGGTCGCCGAGAAGGCCGCCGATCATGTGAGTTGTGGGAGCAATTCTCTCTCTCTTCTTCGTCGTAGCCTCATGACTGAGGGACGTGATGACTGCAGGCGCCCTGCACCAACACTCTCCAAGCTGCACGATTCAGCGCTTGGTGCATGCTACCCTGGAAGGTGGTTCCAGTTGCAGCAGTGACTGTGTCCGCCCATCGTGTGGGCATACGTCCTCTGGACCTTCTTCCTGCCATCGACCACCACTTCCCGCCTCTAGAGGAACAGCTGCGATTGGTCGCTGAGAAGGCCGCTGATCATGTGAGTAGTGGGCAATTACAGTAGGCAAAAAAGTTCTCTTTACAGCGGCGTCGTGGTCCCCCGCCCCGCCCCCCGTCGACCACCACTTCCCGCCGCTAGAGGAACAGCTGCGATTGGTCGCCGAGAAGGCTGCTGATCATGTGAGTAGTGGGAGCATTTTTTTTTTTTAATAGCCTGCTATTGCGTGTCCCACTGCTGGGCAAAGGCCTCCCCTCTCGTTTTCCATTTCGTCCTATTGTTGGCAAGTCCCCACCATTTTCCGCAGAACGCGTCCAAGTCGTCCCGCCATCTCCTTTTCGGTCTGCCTCTGCTCCGTTGGCCATCGTGTAGGATCCACTCAGTGAGTGATTTGGCCCATCTTTCCGGGTGCATACGGCAGACATGTCCGGCCCAGTCCCATTTCAGCTTGGCAGTCTTGACACCGACATCTACAATGCGAGTTTTGGAGCGTAGGTCCGTGTTTCTGATCCGGTCAGTTCTTCGAACACCTAATATACTACGCTCCATCGCTCGCTGGCAAACCTTTAGTTGGAACTTTTTGCCTCAGTCAATGACCAACAGAGCATTTACAGTAGGCAAAAAAGTTCTCTTTACAGCGGCGTCGTGGTCCCCCGTTGCCGCCGTCGACCACCACTTCCCGCCGCTAGAGGAACAGCTGCGATTGGTCGCTGAGAAGGCCGCTGATCATGTGAGTAGTGGGAGCCATTACAGTAGGCAAAAAAGTTATCTTTACAGCGGCGTCGTGGTCCCCCCCCCCCCCCGTTGCCGCCGTCGACCACCACTTCCCGCCCCTAGAGGAACAGCTGCGATTGGTTGCCGAAAAGGCCGCTGATCATGTGAGTAGTGGGAGCAATTCTCTCTCTCTTCTTCGTCGTAGCCTCATGACTGAGGGACGTGATGACTGCAGGCGCCCTGCACCAACACTCTCCAAGCTGCACGATTCAGCGCTTGGTGCATGCTACCCTGGAAGGTGGTTCCAGTTGCAGCAGTGACTGTGTCCGCCCATCGTGTGGGCATACGTCCTCTGGACCTTCTTCCTGCCATCGACCACCACTTCCCGCCGCTAGAGGAACAGCTGCGATTGGTCGCCGAGAAGGCCGCCGATCATGTGAGTAGTGGGAGCCATTACCAAACCCCGGATGACGGGAGCAAAAATGTGTTTGTCACTAGTGCTTAGTTAAATATCGACTATTCTATCGACATCCATACCAACATTTTATGAATTAGAAATGTATTGATCAACAGTAATTTATGCAACCGTAGGTACGTAATCAGAGGCATTGCGATCTAAAATTAATAAACAATAATATGTCAACAATACCTAGTACCATAGGACAGTTACAAAACCGAAATTAAAGCCTAAAAAGCAGCTTGAATGTCGTTCAGAATTTCAAAGTGCACTTTTTAAGACTACTTTTACATCCTCAAGGCGAAATTATTCACAAAAAATATCATAATGTGTTGACTAAAAAAATTGATGAATTCATATTAATAATCTTATATATTTTTGATATCTGAAAAAGAAGTGGAACTACTAGGCAAACATAATTAACATAATCTATAAATTTCAAATAAAAAAATTGTTCATATGGATGTCGATAGAATAGTCGATATTTAACTAAGCACTAGTGACAAACGCATTTTTGCTCCCGTCATCCGGGGTTTGGCCATTACAGTAGGCAAAAAAGTTCTCTTTACAGCGGCGTCGTGGTCCCCCGCCCCCCGTTGCCGCCGTCGACCACCACTTCCCGCCGCTAGAGGAACAGCTGCGATTGGTCGCCGAGAAGGCCGCTGATCATGTGAGTGGGAGCAATTACAGTAGGCAAAAGAGTTCTCTTTACAGCGGCGTCGTGGTCCCCCGCCCCCCGCCGTCGACCACCACTTCCCGCCGCTAGAGGAACAGCTGCGATTGGTCGCCGAGAAGGCCGCTGATCATGTGAGTAGTGGGGCTCCGTGCCGGAGCAATAGGCATGATGACTGGCAAGTCAAATCAGCATCTTTTTTCTAACTGTCAAAACGATCACCACTATGGAATTTTATATGAAATATGACCCACTCTTTTAAGTTCTTTTCAATTTATTAAATAGAAGTTCTGTTAAAAATTACTGCAATCTACATCTTAGTAATAATTTCTTCATGTATTATGTCATGCATCATGCATAATGTTAAATAATTTATTTTAACTACAGTCATCATCCCTATTACAGTAGACACAAAAATTCTCTTTACAGCTCGCACAGGGCGACATCTTATCACGGATACCCGATACACACATTAAAACTAGGTCGCTAAGAGGGCAAATACGGTTGCCAGACGTACTGTAATATAATAGTACATTGTGCATCAAGGGAGGTAAATACGGAATTACTAACGAGAATGTTAGAAGCCCGACGCCGTTAGGCGGAGAGCTTTTATGACTAAAGTTAGTATTCCGCTTACCGACCGTGATGCATACAATGTTTTTCATAACACTTGCCATACCAAAAAATAAGTTTTAAGACATAATATTATTAAATGGAGGACTGACATTTATATTACTCCCTAGGGAATTTCACTTTTCTATTACTCCCGCTACGCGCGCAAGCAATGACGCGCTTAGACAGCAAGTGTGATGAAAAGAATATAAAACATTTTAAATATTGGACTATTTCGAGGTTTTAGAAAAAAGGTTCCGAACCTTGCAAAGTTTTCCTTACAGCTCGCACAGGGCGACATCTTATCACGGATACGCGATACACACATGACAACTCAAATCAAAAATCAAAATATTTTATTATCAAAAAAATATTATTTTTTTTGTTTATTTCTGAGACAAGTGCTTATTTCTATTTTAACATTGATTGCAAAATCTCTTTTGTATGAAATTATGTGCGCGGTCACTGAACTCGCGTGTTGTTACGTTACCTATTGTTTAAAATAACAAAGCATATTTTATAGTTTACAATGTCTGAGACCTTCCTTTAGGCTACAGAGCCTATGTTGGAACACCCCGCTCTTCCTTAAGCTTAATAACAATAATAAGATGAAAACGATTAAACACGTTTCGAATAAATAGATCATAATACTTATATTTATTTTTAACTAGCGACCCGCCCCGGCTGCGCACGGGTACTATACCTACATAAAAACCTTCCTCTTGAATTACTCTACCTATTAAAAAAATCTCATCAAAATCCGTTGCGTAGTTTTAAAGATTTAAGCGTACAAACATAGGTACAGAAAAAGTGACTTTATTTTATACTATGTAGTGATAATATTTATTCATATGCCTCATATAAATATTACATAGGTACTTTGGTACTTACATAGCGTGGATGGCGTGTGTCTGTGTGTGTGGTGTGTGTGTGTGTGTTTTGTACATGTGTGTGAGGGCAAATACGGTTGCCAGACGTACTGTAATATAAAGTATACTAAATAAGCTCAGTTTACACCCTTCAATCATCAGATCGAGAAGCGTAACGCGGCACGTCACTCGCGCACCCTGGCCGAGTCCTCCGCTTCCGCTTCCGCTGCCGCCTCCGCTTCCGCTCCGGCCCCCGCTCCGCGCGCGCGCCGCGGGCCCGCCACGGGAGACGTGTTCGTCACGAGGCACAGCAACCTGCCGGACGCGCACGTCGTGTTCCATCTCATTGTTAACGATGATACTAGGGAGAGCGGTACGTATTGGAGTTGATCAACTTTTTTCTGTCTGTTATTGCCATGGTTACGGTCGCCTGAAACACGCTGGTTTTATGCAAAATTATGCTATTTAAACTATGCAAACATGCATTTTCGTGGTGTTAATAAGCCCTTTCCTTAACGGACCGCCTACATACATGCAGTACATACATATTTGCATAATTTAAGTAGCATAATTTTGCATAAAACCAGCGTCACTCAGGCGACCGTAACCATGGCAATTGATTCACCCATAGACACAACAATAACACAGAACAATGAACACTAATATGTAGACTTGTTTGCTGCCAAATCAAAGGACAGCAAAGTTACGCGGCCACTTAACATGATTTATATCATATACATCATCAGCCTATCTCAGACCAATCCACTTCTTTTTTATGGAATAGGAGGCAAGCGAGCAGACGTATCGCCTGATGGTAAGCGATCACCGTCGCCCATGGGGGTGTCCATTAACCCGTATTACAAGTGCGTTGCCGACCTTTAATATGGGAATACGCTCTTTTCTTGAAGGTTTGAAGACCGTAACTGCCCGGACAATCTGGACATAGACTTGTCCTATTACCCATGCGAATGGACGTCTTAGAAAGTAATACCAACAATCTTCACGCTGGGCAAGCGGGTTCGCGATTGTAGTAGTGTCCACAATTATGACGCTGCTGCTGCTGCATCATCAAAAGTGACCACTTGGTCAGTGATTCTTCAATCCCTTAATCGGGGACGTCCACGGGAAGAGTTAGGCTGGTGACAAATGTATTTGATATTTTTTTCAAACATGCAATTAAATATTGTCTTTACGTTCCTTAAAATAGACTCGGAAATATCACTTTTAGGGCGCAGTAACTCGGATGGAAATGGAATTTCATAACACTTTCATTTTTTTTTATTTCGACAACATTGTCATAATTGTTTTTTGTATTTTTTGTATGTTTGAGAAAAGCACTATACATGCCTCGGCGTGAAAACGGATTCCTGGCCTCGTTACTTATCCGGATATATACCAACTTGGCCGGAAATCCTCATTTTCCCGACCTCTGATGTAATGTACTATTGCAGGCGAGATGACCTCCCGTCACCCAGCCATCCTGGGCTTAAGATCCGTCCTGCAAGCCGCCAGCAACAACGACGTGACCAGCCTGGCGCTGCCGCTGCTACTGCAGCTGTCGCTGGCCGAGGTGAGCCATACACACCAGGTCCCGTGCAGAGCTGTCGTCGCAGCCTGGTGAGCCATACACACCAGGTCCCGTGCAGAGCTGTCGTCGCAGCCTGGTGAGCCATACACACCAGGTCCCGTGCAGAGCTGTCGTCGCAGCCTGGTGAGCCATACACACCAGGTCCCGTGCAGAGCTGACTGTCTGCAGCCTGGTGAGCCATACACACCAGGTCCCTGCAGAGCTGACTGTCGGCAGCCTGGTGAGCCATACACACCAGGTCCCTGCAGAGCTGACTGTCGGCAGCCTGGTGAGCCATACACACCAGGTCCCTGCAGAGCTGACTGTCGTCGCAGCCTGGTGAGCCATACACACCAGGTCCCTGCAGAGCTGACTGTCGTCGCAGCCTGGTGAGCCATACACACCAGGTCCCTGCAGAGCTGTCGGCGCAGCCTGGTGAGCCATACACACCAGGTCCCTGCAGAGCTGTCGTCGCAGCCTGGTGAGCCATACACACCAGGTCCCGTGCAGAGCTGACTGTCTGCAGCCTGGTGAGCCATACACACCAGGTCCCGTGCAGAGCTGACTGTCGTCGCAGCCTGGTGAGCCATACACACCAGGTCCCGTGCAGAGCTGACTGTCTGCAGCCTGGTGAGCCATACACACCAGGTCCCGTGCAGAGCTGACTGTCGTCGCAGCCTGGTGAGCCATACACACCAGGTCCCGTGCAGAGCTGACTGTCTGCAGCCTGGTGAGCCATACACACCAGGTCCCGTGCAGAGCTGACTGCCGTCGGCAGCCTGGTGAGCCATACACACCAGGTCCCGTGCAGAGCTGTCGTCGCAGCCTGGTGAGCCATACACACCAGGTCCCTGCAGAGCTGACTGTCGTCGCAGCCTGGTGAGCCATACACACCAGGTCCCGTGCAGAGCTGACTGTCGACAGCCTGGTGAGCCATACACACCAGGTCCCTGCAGAGCTGACTGTCGTCTGCAGCCTGGTGAGCCATACACACCAGGTCCCGTGCAGAGCTGACTGTCGACAGCCTGGTGAGCCATACACACCAGGTCCCTGCAGAGCTGACTGTCGTCTGCAGCCTGGTGAGCCATACACACCAGGTCCCGTGCAGAGCTGACTGTCGTCGGCAGCCTGGTGAGCCATACACACCAGGTCCCGTGCAGAGCTGACTGTCGTCGCAGCCTGGTGAGCCATACACACCAGGTCCCGTGCAGAGCTGTCGTCGCAGCCTGGTGAGCCATACACACCAGGTCCCTGCAGAGCTGTCGTCGCAGCCTGGTGAGCCATACACACCAGGTCCCTGCAGAGCTGACTGTCGTCGCAGCCTGGTGAGCCATACACACCAGGTCCCTGCAGAGCTGACTGTCTACAGCCTGGTGAGCCATACACACCAGGTCCCGTGCAGAGCTGACTGTCTACAGCCTGGTGAGCCATACACACCAGGTCCCGTGCAGAGCTGACTGTCTACAGCCTGGTGAGCCATACACACCAGGTCCCGTGCAGAACTGTCGTCGCAGCCTGGTGAGCCATACACACCAGGTCCCTGCAGAGCTGACTGTCTGCAGCCTGGTGAGCCATACACACCAGGTCCCTGCAGAGCTGACTGTCTGCAGCCTGGTGAGCCATACACACCAGGTCCCTGCAGAGCTGTCGTCGCAGCCTGGTGAGCCATACACACCAGGTCCCTGCAGAGCTGACTGTCTGCAGCCTGGTGAGCCATACACACCAGGTCCCTGCAGAGCTGACTGTCGTCGCAGCCTGGTGAGCCATACACACCAGGTCCCGTGCAGAGCCGACTGTCTGCAGCCTGGTGAGCCATACACACCAGGTCCCTGCAGAGCTGTCGTCGCAGCCTGGTGAGCCATACACACCAGGTCCCTGCAGAGCTGACTGTCTGCAGCCTGGTGAGCCATACACACCAGGTCCCTGCAGAGCTGACTGTCGTCGCAGCCTGGTGAGCCATACACACCAGGTCCCGTGCAGAGCTGACTGTCTGCAGCCTGGTGAGCCATACACACCAGGTCCCGTGCAGAGCTGTCACTGGCCGAGGTGAGCCATACACACCAGGTCCCTGCAGAGCTGACTGTCTGCAGCCTGGTGAGCCATACACACCAGGTCCCGTGCAGAGCTGTCGTCGCAGCCTGGTGAGCCATACACACCAGGTCCCGTGCAGAGCTGACTGTCGTCGCAGCCTGGTGAGCCATACACACCAGGTCCCTGCAGAGCTGACTGTCTGCAGCCTGGTGAGCCATACACACCAGGTCCCTGCAGAGCTGTCGTCGCAGCCTGGTGAGCCATACACACCAGGTCCCGTGCAGAGCTCAGCCTGGTGAGCCATACACACCAGGTCCCGTGCAGACTGTCGTCGCAGCCTGGTGAGCCATACACACCAGGTCCCGTGCAGAGCTGACTGTCTGCAGTCTGGTGAGCCATACACACCAGGTCCCTGCAGAGCTGACTGTCGTCGCAGCCTGGTGAGCCATACACACCAGGTCCCTGCAGAGCTGACTGTCGTCACTGGCCGAGGTGAGCCATACACACCAGGTCCCTGCAGAGATGACTGTCGTCGCAGCCTGGTGAGCCATACACACCAGGTCCCTGCAGAGCTGTCGTCGCAGCCTGGTGAGCCATACACACCAGGTCCCGTGCAGAGCTGACTGTCTGCAGCCTGGTGAGCCATACACACCAGGTCCCGTGCAGAGCTGACTGTCTGCAGCCTGGTGAGCCATACACACCAGGTCCCGTGCAGAGCTGACTGTCTGCAGCCTGGTGAGCCATACACACCAGGTCCCGTGCAGAGCTGACTGTCTGCAGCCTGGTGAGCCATACACACCAGGTCCCGTGCAGAGCTGACTGTCGTCGCAGCCTGGTGAGCCATACACACCAGGTCCCTGCAGAGCTGACTGTCGTTGCAGCCTGGTGAGCCATACACACCAGGTCCCGTGCAGAGCTGACTGTCTGCAGCCTGGTGAGCCATACACACCAGGTCCCGTGCAGAGCTGACTGTCGTCGCAGCCTGGTGAGCCATACACACCAGGTCCCGTGCAGAGCTGACTGTCTGCAGCCTGGTGAGCCATACACACCAGGTCCCGTGCAGAGCTGACTGTCTGCAGCCTGGTGAGCCATACACACCAGGTCCCGTGCAGAGCTGACTGTCGTCGCAGCCTGGTGAGCCATACACACCAGGTCCCTGCAGAGCTGACTGTCGTCACTGGCCGAGGTGAGCCATACACACCAGGTCCCTGCAGAGCTGTCGTCGCAGCCTGGTGAGCCATACACACCAGGTCCCTGCAGAGCTGACTGTCGGCAGCCTGGTGAGCCATACACACCAGGTCCCGTGCAGAGCTGACTGTCGTCGCAGCCTGGTGAGCCATACACACCAGGTCCCGTGCAGAGCTGACTGTCGTCGCAGCCTGGTGAGCCATACACACCAGGTCCCTGCAGAGCTGACTGTCGTTGCAGCCTGGTGAGCCATACACACCAGGTCCCGTGCAGAGCTGACTGTCTGCAGCCTGGTGAGCCATACACACCAGGTCCCGTGCAGAGCTGACTGTCGTCGCAGCCTGGTGAGCCATACACACCAGGTCCCTGCAGAGCTGACTGTCGTTGCAGCCTGGTGAGCCATACACACCAGGTCCCGTGCAGAGCTGACTGTCTGCAGCCTGGTGAGCCATACACACCAGGTCCCGTGCAGAGCTGACTGTCTGCAGCCTGGTGAGCCATACACACCAGGTCCCGTGCAGAGCTGACTGTCTGCAGCCTGGTGAGCCATACACACCAGGTCCCGTGCAGAGCCATACACACCAGGTCCCGTGCAGAGCTGACTGTCTGCAGCCTGGTGAGCCATACACACCAGGTCCCTGCAGAGCTGACTGTCGTCGCAGCCTGGTGAGCCATACACACCAGGTCCCTGCAGAGCTGTCGTCGCAGCCTGGTGAGCCATACACACCAGGTCCCTGCAGAGCTGTCGTCGGCAGCCTGGTGAGCCATACACACCAGGTCCCTGCAGAGCTGACTGTCGTCGCAGCCTGGTGAGCCATACACACCAGGTCCCGTGCAGAGCTGTCGTCGCAGCCTGGTGAGCCATACACACCAGGTCCCGTGCAGAGCTGACTGTCGTCGCAGCCTGGTGAGCCATACACACCAGGTCCCGTGCAGAGCTGACTGTCTGCAGCCTGGTGAGCCATACACACCAGGTCCCGTGCCGAGCTGAATGTCGTCGCAGCCTGGTGAGCCATACACACCAGGTCCCGTGCAGAGCTGACTGTCTGCAGCCTGGTGAGCCATACACACCAGGTCCCTGCAGAGCTGACTGTCGTCGGCAGCCTGGTGAGCCATACACACCAGGTCCCGTGCAGAGCTGACTGTCTGCAGCCTGGTGAGCCATACACACCAGGTCCCTGCAGAGCTGACTGTCTGCAGCCTGGTGAGCCATACACACCAGGTCCCTGCAGAGCTGACTGTCGGCAGCCTGGTGAGCCATACACACCAGGTCCCGTGCAGAGCTGACTGTCTGCAGCCTGGTGAGCCATACACACCAGGTCCCTGCAGAGCTGACTGTCGTCACAGCCTGGTGAGCCATACACACCAGGTCCCTGCAGAGCTGTCGTCGGCAGCCTGGTGAGCCATACACACCAGGTCCCTGCAGAGCTGACTGTCGTCGCAGCCTGGTGAGCCATACACACCAGGTCCCGTGCAGAGCTGTCGTCGCAGCCTGGTGAGCCATACACACCAGGTCCCGTGCAGAGCTGACTGTCGTCGCAGCCTGGTGAGCCATACACACCAGGTCCCGTGCAGAGCTGACTGTCTGCAGCCTGGTGAGCCATACACACCAGGTCCCGTGCAGAGCTGACTGTCGTCGCAGCCTGGTGAGCCATACACACCAGGTCCCGTGCAGAGCTGACTGTCTGCAGCCTGGTGAGCCATACACACCAGGTCCCTGCAGAGCTGACTGTCTGCAGCCTGGTGAGCCATACACACCAGGTCCCTGCAGAGCTGACTGTCGGCAGCCTGGTGAGCCATACACACCAGGTCCCGTGCAGAGCTGACTGTCTGCAGCCTGGTGAGCCATACACACCAGGTCCCTGCAGAGCTGACTGTCGTCACAGCCTGGTGAGCCATACACACCAGGTCCCTGCAGAGCTGACTGTCTGCAGCCTGGTGAGCCATACACACCAGGCCCCTGCAGAGCTGTCGTCGCAGCCTGGTGAGCCATACACACCAGGTCCCGTGCAGAGCTGACTGTCTGCAGCCTGGTGAGCCATACACACCAGGTCCCGTGCAGAGCTGTCGTCGCAGCCTGGTGAGCCATACACACCAGGTCCCTGCAGAGCTGACTGTCGGCAGCCTGGTGAGCCATACACACCAGGTCCCTGCAGAGCTGACTGTCTGCAGCCTGGTGAGCCATACACACCAGGTCCCTGCAGAGCTGACTGTCGTCACAGCCTGGTGAGCCATACACACCAGGTCCCTGCAGAGCTGACTGTCTGCAGCCTGGTGAGCCATACACACCAGGTCCCGTGCAGAGCTGTCGTCGGCAGCCTGGTGAGCCATACACACCAGGTCCCGTGCAGAGCTGACTGTCACTGGCCGAGGTGAGCCATACACACCAGGTCCCTGCAGAGCTGACTGTCGTCGGCAGCCTGGTGAGCCATACACACCAGGTCCCGTGCAGAGCTGACTGTCGTCGCAGCCTGGTGAGCCATACACACCAGGTCCCGTGCAGAGCTGACTGTCACTGGCCGAGGTGAGCCATACACACCAGGTCCCGTGCAGAGCTGACTGTCTGCAGCCTGGTGAGCCATACACACCAGGTCCCGTGCAGAGCTGACTGTCTGCAGCCTGGTGAGCCATACACACCAGGTCCCGTGCAGAGCTGACTGTCTGCAGCCTGGTGAGCCATACACACCAGGTCCCTGCAGAGCTGACTGTCACTGGCCGAGGTGAGCCATACACACCAGGTCCCGCAGCCTGGTGAGCCATACACACCAGGTCCCGTGCAGAGCTGACTGTCGTCGCAGCCTGGTGAGCCATACACACCAGGTCCCGTGCAGAGCTGACTGTCGTCGCAGCCTGGTGAGCCATACACACCAGGTCCCTGCAGAGCTGACTGTCTGCAGCCTGGTGAGCCATACACACCAGGTCCCGTGCAGAGCTGACTGTCGTCGCAGCCTGGTGAGCCATACACACCAGGTCCCGTGCAGAACTGTCGTCGCAGCCTGGTGAGCCATACACACCAGGTCCCGTGCAGAGCTGACTGTCTGCAGCCTGGTGAGCCATACACACCAGGTCCCGTGCAGAACTGTCGTCGCAGCCTGGTGAGCCATACACACCAGGTCCCGTGCAGAGCTGACTGTCTGCAGCCTGGTGAGCCATACACACCAGGTCCCGTGCAGAGCTGACAGCCTGGTGAGCCATACACACCAGGTCCCGTGCAGAGCTGACTGTCGTCGCAGCCTGGTGAGCCATACACACCAGGTCCCTGCAGAGCTGACTGTCACTGGCCGAGGTGAGCCATACACACCAGGTCCCGCAGCCTGGTGAGCCATACACACCAGGTCCCGTGCAGAGCTGACTGTCGTCACTGGCCGAGGTGAGCCATACACACCAGGTCCCTGCAGAGCTGACTGTCTGCAGCCTGGTGAGCCATACACACCAGGTCCCTGCAGAGCTGTCGTCGCAGCCTGGTGAGCCATACACACCAGGTCCCGTGCAGAACTGTCGGCAGCCTGGTGAGCCATACACACCAGGTCCCGTGCAGAGCTGACTGTCTGCAGCCTGGTGAGCCATACACACCAGGTCCCTGCAGAGCTGACTGTCTGCAGCCTGGTGAGCCATACACACCAGGTCCCGTGCAGAGCTGTCGTCGCAGCCTGGTGAGCCATACACACCAGGTCCCGTGCAGAGCTGTCGGCAGCCTGGTGAGCCATACACACCAGGTCCCTGCAGAGCTGACTGTCTGCAGCCTGGTGAGCCATACACACCAGGTCCCGTGCAGAGCTGACTGTCGTCGGCAGCCTGGTGAGCCATACACACCAGGTCCCGTGCAGAGCTGACTGTCGTCGCAGCCTGGGGCGCCATACACACCAGGTCCCGTGCAGAGCTGACTGTCTGCAGCCTGGTGAGCCATACACACCAGGTCCCGTGCAGAGCTGTCGTCGGCAACCTGGTGAGCCATACACACCAGGTCCCGTGCAGAGCTGTCGTCGCAGCCTGGTGAGCCATACACACCAGGTCCCGTGCAGAGCTGACTGTCGTCGCAGCCTGGTGAGCCATACACACCAGGTCCCTGCAGAGCTGACTGTCGTCGCAGCCTGGTGAGCCATACACACCAGGTCCCGTGCAGAGCTGACTGTCGTCGCAGCCTGGTGAGCCATACACACCAGGTCCCTGCAGAGCTGTCGTCGCAGCCTGGTGAGCCATACACACCAGGTCCCGTGCAGAGCTGACTGTCTGCAGCCTGGTGAGCCATACACACCAGGTCCCGTGCAGAGCTGACTGTCGTCGCAGCCTGGTGAGCCATACACACCAGGTCCCGTGCAAAGCTGACTGTCGTCGCAGCCTGGTGAGCAATACACACCAGGTCCCGTGCAGAGCTGACTGTCTGCAGCCTGGTGAGCCATACACACCAGGTCCCGTGCAGAGCTGACTGTCTGCAGCCTGGTGAGCCATACACACCAGGTCCCGTGCAGAGCTGACTGTCTGCAGCCTGGTGAGCCATACACACCAGGTCCCGTGCAGAGCTGACTGTCTGCAGCCTGGTGAGCCATACACACCAGGTCCCGTGCAGAGCTGACTGTCGTCGCAGCCTGGTGAGCCATACACACCAGGTCCCTGCAGAGCTGACTGTCGTCGCAGCCTGGTGAGCCATACACACCAGGTCCCTGCAGAGCTGACTGTCTGCAGCCTGGTGAGCCATACACACCAGGTCCCGTGCAGAGCTGACTGTCGTCGCAGCCTGGTGAGCCATACACACCAGGTCCCTGCAGAGCTGACTGTCTGCAGCCTGGTGAGCCATACACACCAGGTCCCGTGCAGAGCTGACTGTCGTCGCAGCCTGGTGAGCCATACACACCAGGTCCCGTGCAAAGCTGACTGTCGTCGCAGCCTGGTGAGCAATACACACCAGGTCCCGTGCAGAGCTGACTGTCTGCAGCCTGGTGAGCCATACACACCAGGTCCCGTGCAGAGCTGACTGTCTGCAGCCTGGTGAGCCATACACACCAGGTCCCTTGCAGAGCTGACTGTCTGCAGCCTGGTGAGCCATACACACCAGGTCCCTGCAGACCTGACTGTCTGCAGCCTGGTGAGCCATACACACCAGGTCCCGTGCAGAGCTGTCGTCGGTAGCCTGGTGAGCCATACACACCAGGTCCCTGCAGAGCTGACTGTCGTCGCAGCCTGGTGAGCCATACACACCAGGTCCCCTGCAGAGCTGACTGTCGGCAACCTGGTGAGCCATACACACCAGGTCCCGTGCAGAGCTGACTGTCGGCAGCCTGGTGAGCCATACACACCAGGTCCCGTGCAGAGCTGTCGTCGCAGCCTGGTGAGCCATACACACCAGGTCCCTGCAGAGCTGACTGTCTGCAGCCTGGTGAGCCATACACACCAGGTCCCGTGCAGAGCTGACTGTCTGCAGCCTGGTGAGCCATACACACCAGGTCCCGTGCAGAGCTGTCGTCGCAGCCTGGTGAGCCATACACACCAGGTCCCGTGCAGAGCTGACTGTCGTCGCAGCCTGGTGAGCCATACACACCAGGTCCCGTGCAGAGCTGACTGTCTGCAGCCTGGTGAGCCATACACACCAGGTCCCTGCAGAGCTGACTGTCTGCAGCCTGGTGAGCCATACACACCAGGTCCCGTGCAGAGCTGTCGTCGCAGCCTGGTGAGCCATACACACCAGGTCCCGTGCAGAGCTGACTGTCGTCGGGTGAGCCATACACACCAGGTCCCTGCAGAGCTGACTGTCTGCAGCCTGGTGAGCCATACACACCAGGTCCCGTGCAGAGCTGACTGTCTGCAGCCTGGTGAGCCATACACACCAGGTCCCGTGCAGAGCTGACGTCGCAGCCTGGTGAGCCATACACACCAGGTCCCGTGCAGAGCTGACTGTCTGCAGCCTGGTGAGCCATACACACCAGGTCCCGTGCAGACCTGACTGTCGTCGCAGCATGGTGAGCCATACACACCAGGTCCCGTGCAGAGCTGACTGTCGTCGGCAGCCTGGTGAGCCATACACACCAGGTCAGCTCTCGTGCAGAGCTACTGCAGCTGTGGCCGGGTCGCATGCCACGATGGTGGGGTGGTCGTTGCAGCGTCATATGGAGTAACGGTGATGAGAAGCTGTTACCGAGAGTGTGAATTCGCCCCTCGAGCCTTCGGCCCTCGGTTATGCGTAGAATGTAAGTTAGAATGTGCCGTCAGGCCTGCGGCACTCCGGTCAGGGTCCGGAACCGTTATTTTACAATAACCTCGAAATAGCCCAATATTTAAAAAAAAATATAGATACTCGTTATGTACTACTTAATACTTTATATTATTTATAACAGCATATTTTTAAATTACTCCAATAACTTAGAATTTATATACCGAAGAACGAAAATAGAACCCTGCCTCCGGTTGATAGACTGAGAGTGTGATTCCATCTCTTGGGCCTTCTGTCCTCGATTTCACATAGAATGTACCGTCGAGCCTGCGGCCCTCCGGTTGATAGACTGAGAGTGTGGGTTCATCCCTAGGGCCTTCGGCCCTCGGGTTAGCGTAGTATTTTACTTTGATAAAGAGCTGCACGTGACTTTTAGTTTCCGACTCGGGAAGACTAGTGCTTTCCGTTTCTCGTGAGTAATCTAAAGAAAGCAACATATACGGATACGAGAAAAAAAAACATTTTTTTAGTTTTTGGTGCAATGTCAAACTAAAGTAAAATCGTTTAACTTAAAACTTTTTTATTGAGATAAAAATGCCAAGTTCTGTCACTCATCGGCAGGTTATTTCAGGTACTTGTAAACTTGCGCTGGACCGAATATGAAGGGCCCACGGAAAGAACATGTGTAATCCTTATGAAAATCAGAGTAAAATTATACCTTGTTCCTTTAAAACCACGGTTGTTTTTCCTCCTGAAATTGGAATTGACTAGACATGTTTTTTCCGTGGACCCTTCATATGCCTATACGAGGCTCGCTAAATTAGATTTCCCGTCGTTTCTGCAGTTATGTAGTATTAGGTTATTACCTATGAAATTGGCGTTTTTATAGAGAATTTTGTGAGTCTTATTTTCCATACAATCAATTTAGTGTATATTTTTTGGTCTCTGGACTAATGAGCTAATATAATAGGCATGATGACTGGCAAGTCAAATCAGCATCTTTTATCGAACTGTCAAAACGATCACCACTACCATACCACTATGGAATTTTATATGAAATACTCAAAAGTGACGTCACGTTTGAGTACTGCCAAATGACCTACCCTTTTAAGTTCTTTTCAATTTATTAAATAGAAGTTCTGTACAAAAATTACTGCAATCTACATCTTAGTAATAATTTCTTCGTGTTTTATGTCGTGCATAATGTTAAATAATTTATTTTAACTGCAGTCATCATCCCTATTGTGCAGGAGATGACGGCGGCGTGGATCATGCGTCGCGCGGAGCTCGTACTGAAGTGCGTGAAGGGCTTCATGCTGGAGGCGGCGGCCGGCGGCGGCGCGCAGCTCGCCACGCTCACGCTGTACGTCCCCAGGGGGTTGGCCACGCCGGTGCTAGCGGCGTTGCGGGCTTTGTTACCAGCTGTGTTCAGGATATCTACGCCGTTGAAGATTAAACCGAGAGAATAAAGCTTTAGATAATAGATGTCTTTGTTTATTTATCACTTATCAGCAGGCTTAGCACATGATTGGTGCGACAGTATGTCGCCGCGAGATAGATCCCCCGTCCTTCACTACCTATATTAACAAAAGAGGGACGGATAGGCTATCTCGTGGCGAGATACTGTCGCGCCAATCATGTGCTATTAAGCATACAGTTCGCCAGGCTCACGCTGTACGTTCCCAGGGGGTTGGCCACGCCGGTGCTAGCGGCGTTGCGGGCTTTGTTACCCGCTGTGTTCAGGATATCCACGCCGTTGAAGATTAAACCGAGAGAATAAAGCTTTCGATAATAGAAGTCTTTTGTTTATTTATCAGTCACGCTGTATGTACTACGCGGGTTGGCCACGCCGGTGTTAGCGGCGTTGAGGGCTTTGTTACCAGCTGTGTTTAGGATATCTACGCCGTTGAAGATTAAACCGAGAGAATAAAGCTTTAGATAATAGAAGTCTTTGTTTATTTATCAATCACGCTGTATGTACTACGCGGGTTGGCCACGCCGGTGCTAGCGGCGTTGAGGGCTTTGTTACCGGCTGTGTTTAGGATATCCACGCCGTTGAAGATTAAACCGAGAGAATAAAGCTTTAGATAATAGAAGTCTTTGTTTATTTATCAATCACGCTGTATGTACTACGCGGGTTGGCCACGCCGGTGCTAGCGGCGTTGCGGGCTTTGTTACCAGCTGTGTTCAGGATATCTACGCCGTTGAAGATTAAACCGAGAGAATAAAGATTTAGATAATAGAAGTCTTTGATTATTTATCAGCTCGCCACGCTCACGCTGTATGTCCCCAGAGGGTTGGCCACGCCGGTGTTAGCGGCGTTGAGGGCTTTGTTACCAGCTGTGTTTAGGATATCTACGCCGCTGAAGATTAAACCGAGAGAATAAAGCTTTAGATAATAGAAGTCTTTGTTTATTTATCAGCTCGTTGGCGGCGTTGCGGGCTTTGTTACCAGCTGTGTTCAGGATATCTACGCCGTTGAAGATTAAACCGAGAGAATAAAGCTTTAGATAATAGAAGTCTTTGTTTATTTATCAGCTCGTTGGCAGCGTTGCGGGCTTTGTTACCAGCTGTGTTTAGGATATCTACGCCGCTGAAGATTAAACCGAGAGAATAAAGCTTTGGATAATAGAAATCTGTTTATTTATCACCTCACTACGCGGGTTGACCACGCCGGTGCTAGCGGCGTTGCGGGCTTTGTTACCAGCTCTGTTCAGGATATCTACGCCGTTGAAGATTAAACCGAGAGAATAAAGCTTTCGATAATAGAAGTCTTTGTTTATTTATCAGTCACGCTGTATGTACTACGCGGGTTGGCCACGTCGGCGTTAGCGGCGTTGAGGGCTTTGTTACCCGCTGTGTTTAGGATTGAACCGTTGAAGATTAAACTGAGAGAATAGACCTTTTCATCACACTTGCTGTCTAAGTGGGCCATTGCTTGCGTGCGTAGCGGGAGTAATAGAAAAGTGAACTTCCCTAGAGAGTAATAGAAATGTCAGTAGGTCATTTAATAATATTATGTCTTAAAACTATTTTTTTTGTCGGCAAGTGTGATGAAAAACATTGTATGCGTCACGGTCGGTAAGCGGAATACTAACTCGAGTCATAAAAGCCTAACACTCTCGTTAGTAATTCCGTACTTACCTCCCTTGATGCACAATGTACTATTAGACAATTTATTAAATCTTTATTTATTTATCAGATCGGCTAGCCTCCCGTTGTATGCACCCCGGAGGTTAGCGGTATTTAGAATAGATGCGGCAAATCAACTTTTTTCGTGCAGTTTACTTGTTTACTGCATATTTAAATATAATGATTGTGCAATTTGTAACCTACGGTAACTTCATTGCTCTATACCATCATATATGCAAAAATAATAAAAAATATGGATTTTTCGTTAATATTACTGCGACTCAGTTGTCAAACTCTTATTTTCATAAAAAATTTAGAATAACTATGCCACGTCACGTTAAAATATATTATCAAACCTGAATCAGAAAGGGATTCGCAAATACTATTGACACAACATTTACCAAGAAAAGAGTTATTTATAGATGAACTTAGTGATTAATGAATCTATTGTCTGCAAATATCAGATACTTATACACTGTTATGTCAACAGTGCATTCGAATCCCATTCTAATTGATAATGATAATATATAATCATCTAAGTTAATTATATTTCAAGCAAAATGTTATTTTTTACTGTTATTAAAGTTTTTCTTGAAACAGCAATTTGCAAACTGCACGAAAAAAGTTGATTGATCTGTACAAGTTATACAACTAGGCTATCGCCTGGTCACAGTTGTTTAACCCTTACATGCATGACCTTGACAAAGATTTATTCAAATTTGAATTCTGACGGGTTGTCAATAGAGTCGAGAATAGATGATGCATATATACATCACTATGCATTTAAGGGTTAAGAAATCAATAAATTATTTTCTGTAAAAAATACAGTAAGAAGAGGACTGTAAATAAAAATCAACATTCAATCTCTCTACATTTATTCTGTATCCAAAAGTACAATATTCATTTTTCAACAATCAATGAACATTCACAAATATCAGTATATTTCTATCTAATTAAAATAGCATTAATATAATATATGCGTAATAAAAGCGATTTGGTTAGACCTGGGTCTAGCCTACATACCGTATACATAGGCTATCAGTCGCTTAGTTGAGCTAAAGTCTTCTAAAACTAAGTTTTAAGTATAAAATCCAGCTCCAACTTAAATCAAATGTCTTTCATCACAGGGTCAAGTCAAGTGCTGAAGCGGGGGTCGCGTCATATACATCTATATTTATATCTAAATGTCTCAAGCAAAGGAATTGGGCACTTTCCACGTCATCGTCATTTTCGATCGCGATATTTCAGCAACGAAGGGACGAAATAATTGCAACAACTGCGGAAGGCTTCTTAAAAAAAAAATGACAATAATGCTTTGGCTGCAAATGTACAAATGTCCCCCATTCATCAGATTATCAAAATGCCTATTCATTATTTATGGGTAGATCTGCTCATAGCCTTGCAAATGAACGTTATCATATTATTACATAAATGCACCATTTCGTTAACCCTTACAGCCCCAAAGCCATATTATGGCAACTTTGGTTTCAAACTTTTGATTGCTATTCTATTATCTCTTTATTCATAAGTTATGAATCATAACATAACTGTGCCCTAACTTAGCAGGGCGATTAGTATGGATTGTCCCTCTCCATCTTAGAAAAGTATTACTAAATTAGGAGAGTTTAGGACTATTTAAGGGGATATGGGTTCAAATTAAAATAGCATTTTTGTCTGTATTCCTGCATTAGAAGGTTAAGCAAACAAGAGTTAGAACACGCAAAAATTAGCGAAAATAACCAAGCGGCCAATTCCTTTGTCAAGAGATCGCAGTCAAAAGGTCTGCGCAACTACATACTACGTAGGAAGCGTAAATCGAGAGCGTGCGCTACTTCACTACAATAAAATTGTACTCATAATTATAATTAAAACGAAACGAACACGTAAAATGCACCAACTTAGTTGTCATCTCACAACTGACACGGGAATCTCCAGGTAGACTAGTTAGCATTGAAAATGTTGGAAAAAATCCATGATAATTTGTTTTTTTTTCGGGTTTTTACAGTTATAATCAATGTCACTGTCACACCTTTCTATCTAATTCGCGTTCTCCTGGTATAAGTGAAAATTAGACCTAATTCACATTGGTTTAGAGTTGATAACTAAAGGGGAAACTTTCATCGATTTTTTCGAAAAAATCCGGAAAACGAGCTGTTTGGAAAGAAACGGGATTTAATGCGGAAATTTTCAACGCTAAGGTAGACCGCAAAATAGCATAAACACTGTACATTCTTAATGTGACTATGTTATTTTTCAGAAATCCCTGAAATTCCGGCATCAGTTGTTACACCTAATTAATTAATTGTGAGATTTTATTTTGAGGAGTCTTTTCCAAAGGGCTGAATTCTCCATGAACAGTCGAAAACCACACAAATTAAGTCCTGAAAAGACTTCCTCATTTCATTTTGTCTAAAAATCAGTCGCGAAAATATCTATTTACTAAAGCGCTCAAAAGTTTCTTGACATGCTTTGAAAACCAACACCTAGAACGGCTTGTTGGCTTGACAGATATCTTCTTAGCTAGTCAAGAAATATTGTCAAAAGTTTATGAACACATTAGTAGAGATTATTTCTGCAAAATTGACCTACATACAGGTTTATATTTGGCGCGGCCATATACTACATAGAACCGAAGATACAGTTAGCTAAAATTTATTAAACTTCACTCAACTGTGCCTTATTTTGGTTTTCTTATAAAATAAATAAGATAAAACATTATTTAGCTTATTGGAACTATTCCAAAAGATCTCAAAATACCGGCGAACTCTGCACCTGGAACGAAAAGATTATTGTTAGAGTTTTAAGTCGTAATACCGTAAACCCCCCAAACTATAGTCCAAACACTCCCAACAATGGTCCAAAACTTTATTGAATATCTTCAATCATCATCATCATTATCAGCCTATGATAGTCCACTGCTGGACGTAGGCCTCTCCTATCAACTATGCGTATAGAAGCATTAGGAGGTAAATGCCCATAATCGCCACGCTGGGCAAGCGGATTGGCGATCGCAGTAATGTGTCCACTATGATGACGCTGCTGCCCATCATTAATCTTTAATCAAATATGGTCGGTGACACTTCAATCCCTTAGTCGACTCTTACGACACCCGCAGGAGGGGTTGGGGTGGTGACAAATGTATTCTTTCTGCCGTCACCACGCGGCCATATCTTCAATACTCCTCATTAATAATAAACAAAACATGGACAAAGCCAAAAAGAAGATTGGGACTGATCATAGATATATGAAAGAGAGAGATTTGTAACGAAGTGAAATTGTAATGAGTCTCGGTGTCTCCGAGGTCGGGCCTTTGCCACGCTGTGATTGGCTAAAGCGCTACCATATGATGTGGCACTAGAGAGGAGGCTACGTCGATAAATTATTATTCATAGATATTTGATAAGGCCGGAATATTAAGAAAAACATTAAAATCGATCTATCATTTAATAAGAAATAAATACAGATTAAAATATCGCATTGGACGATGTATCTAATCTTTATAAACATTATGTTATCCGTCGCGCCCTTGTCAGCGCGAAAATACCGGCCGTCCTAGAGCCCAACGGTCTGGCCAGGGACGACGGCAAGAGGCCTGACGGAATGACGCTGGTGCCCTGGAGCATGGGCCGGCCGCTAGTTTGGGACGCCACCTGCGTTGACACTCTGGCGCCGTCCCATGTTTCGGCCACCGGCGTTGCTGCTGGCGCCGCGGCATCATTAGCCGAAAGTCTCAAGCGCCGCAAATATGCTGCTTTAGGAACCAGCTACATATTTGCGGCGTTTGGTGTGGAGACCTTGGGGCCATGGGGGCCAAGTGCACATGGACTTTTTAAAGATCTAGCGGCTCGCCTAAGAGAGACCTCAGGCGACCAGAGGGCTGGCCAGTACCTTGCACAGCGTTTAAGTATAGCTATACAACGGGGGAATGCGGCCAGCCTTCTGGGTACCTTGCCCACTGACGGCGATTTAGGCCAATTTTTTATTTATAGGTAGTTAAGTTAAGTCTTTATATTGTTTGTCCTTATTTTATGTCGTTTAATAATAAATTAGAAAACTTTTTTCTAACTTTCGTGTCGGATCTGGTTTGTAAATAATAAACTACAGAATGTCAATTATAGACATATATTTGAATATGAACAAAGCAATTTATTAACGACATTATCTTAATTGTGGCTGGGAATCACATGAACAAATAATTATTTAGACGGTTGTACCCTTAATAAATATAATGTTATCAGCCGTTTCCGCGATGGTCACATATTTAAATAAAACAATTTCAACCTTTGACAACGGTTATTGTAAAAGGCTCAAAATAATATAATACGTGATATAATCTATATATATTGTTTTACCTTTATGAAGATAAGATATTGATACAAAGGTCAAAATATGAAAGAAAAATTGAATATAATCAAATACATCAACAATTTATCGACCCTATTTGTCATCGGCACGGTCAGTCGTACCTCTAGTTCGCGGCCTGCTCGCAGCGGCCGTACCAAGAAATGACAGGACGGTTGTGAATATCGCTAGCAATTGGATACATTGCACGGTCACTTACCAAATTGCAACTTGCTTGCTATTCTAAGCCGTCAATGTAAAACGCACATACAATTTGTCACTGAATAGTTCAACCAATTGGTACGCCCAAGTAAAATCATTATGACATTTATGTCAGCGGTTTGTTGTTATATATTATTTGTAAAAATACGTGGTTTTGTCAACTAATAACTAAAAAAATCAATACTTTCATGTGGTACGTGACTCAATAGTCCTTGAAATGTTTATTTACACTCCTATTTTTACAAGAAATAACGGCACAATTCGGCATTTTGCGGATATGTCCGAGCTCATCCTGCAGTCGCGGGTAAGTTGCGACTGGCTCATAGGGCGCGCATCTGTCACACTATAAAGGCCTATCGGCCATAACGCTGCGACATGTTCCATGCCACCGTTAGCTATCTATACTGATCTGTGGGACTGATGCTTACTAGGAATTGAAATTGTGGACCGTAGCTGCAGTATTGGACCATAGTTGGGGGTCTTTCTATAAGATTTATAAGTAGGTAATTTTATGGTACCTACTTATAAATCTTATAATATTCATATTATTCAATTCATATGTAGGGTAAATTGCCAGTAACTGGCCACTGTTAATAACTAGCAATCCTCATGTAGATGAGCGTGTTTATTTATTAATTGTGCAGATTTTACTGTTGTTATATCTAGATATCAAAATTATAGTAACAATTAAACTAAGATCACAAGTAAATAAACAGACGACGATGAAATGGTTACTTCATTACAGTTACATGGATTAAAATTGTTTTGGTATAATTAGGCTTGTAACATCGTGCACCGTGAGATACGTACCTTATAAGTATAATTTGTACTTCATTAGTGTACCCGCACTCGTGTCGGCGTCGTGTCGGCGTCGTGTCGGCGTCGTGTCGGCGCTACCGGCGGCGGCGGGCCGGGGCGGCTGTAAATTCATACACATTATTATACGTACCGTTAAAAAATCCCTGAATGTACCTGTCAGATATTTAATAATCCCTATCTTTTTCCCCAGGCATAAGGTGTTTTCACATTAGTTACCAATCCCTTAGAGTATGCATGTGTTTATGATAACGAATAACTTTCTCCATAGGACTCATATCGAAACATTGAAAAAAAATCGCCTTTCCATACAAAGTTATTTTAAGTTTACACTTATTAGGTAATAAGTTAAGTTACTTAGTTAAGTTCATTTATGTATTAGTAGTAAGTTTTTCTTTTTGTGGCAATAAAAACTTAAAACATTGAAGTTTGAAAGCGGTCCACTGGCTGACCAACAGACATCGTACAATTCCCAGCATTTTTGGTGCAGTGTAGTTCAATTAAGCCTTAAGGGATGTGAAGTAAGTTATTCGAAAGGAGATAGCGAGTTAAGGTTCCTCTTTGTGTTACGTGTTATGACACCTTACATCTAAAAATTGACCCCTGGATTCCTTTAACTCAACTACATTTCATCAAAAACCCTACAAGTTTAGTTAAATGAATCCAAGGGTCAGTTTAAGTTGAAACGAGTCCGTTGAAGGTCCATTATTGTCTTACAACACGTTGTAAGACAATAACGGACCTTAACTCATTATCTCCTTATAAATAACTTATATCCCTTAATTGAACTACGTAGGATGCCCTGAAAATTTCGGGAATTTAATACTTAGGAACGTATATTTGACATGTGTTATACCTCTTTCTTACAAGCATAGTCTCATTATTCGAAAACACTGGCCACTTAGAAAAAAAAAACAATGTCCGATTTTCAATTGTTTTTTAAAGTCGTTGAGTCGCTGGTGAAAATGGAGCTGTCCCGCGAAAGTTTTAGAGCAATGATTTATTATGACTTTAAAAGTGGATTAACACAACAACAATGTGGAGACAGATTAACTATTGCGTTTAGTAGTGAAGCACCTTCAAAGACGACCATATACAGGTGGTATTCGGAATTCCAACGTGGCCGTGTGTCTCTTGCGGATGACGTACGTGAGGGTCGACCGAAAACGGCCGTTACCGATCAAAACATCGATGTTGTTCGCCAACTGATAAAGGAAGATAGGCATGTTACATATCGGGAGATTCAGGAGACTTTAGGCATTGGAATGAGTCAGGTACAAGTTATTTTACAACAAGAGTTGGGCGTGCGGAAGTTATTTTCCCGGTGGATTCCTCACTTGTTATCTGACGACCAGAAAACGGTACGTGTGCCGTGGTGCCGCAAAACTTTAAAAAGATTTAATGGAGGAAGCTCAAATGCCGTTTTTAGTATTGTGTCAGGTGACGAATCATGGATTTACGCATATGAGCCTGAATCGATAAACCAATCTCGAGTTTGGGTTTACGAAGACGAACCGAAGCCGACAAAAGTTGTTCGTTCTCGCAGCATGATCAAAAAAATGGTAGCCACGTTTGTCTCCAAATCGGGTCACGTGGCGACTATCGCTCTTAAAGATCGAAGAACTGTCAATGCCGATTGGTATATAGGCGTTTGTTTACCGATTGTTTTTGCTGAACTAACCCTAACCGCCGTATTATACTACACCATGATAATGCCAGCCCTCACACCGCTCAGAAAACAGACGACTATCTGAAGGGCGAAAACGTCGAATTACTGGACCATCCTCCGTACAGCCCCGACCTAAATCCCAATAAAGAATCGGTTGCGTGGTCAGCGTTTTCAGACCGCGGAAGAAGCAGTCGACGCTTATAAAATGGCCATTTTGTCAACCCCCACTTCAGACTTCAATAACTGTTTTAAAAACTGGTTTCAGAGAATGAAAAAGTGTATTAAACACAAAGGAGAATACTTTGAAAAACAATAAAAGTACTTTTATTTCATTAAAATGCGTATTTTTTCCGATTCCCGAAACTTTCAGGGCAACCTACGTACATTGCACCAAAAATGCTGGAAATCGTACGATTTCTGCTGATCGAAATATCATGGAAAGTGAAAGATTTTGAGATTTCGATATGAGTTTGATAAGGAAAGCTGTTCGTTATCATGTCCACATGCATTCTTTAAGGTATCGGTAATTAATTTGAAAACAACCGGGCTAGCATAGCCTAATCGGAGATGGTGAAACAGGCCCGCATTTAACTTTTAATGTGCGGGACATCTTTTTCTTGTGAGTCGTTGCTATAGTTACTCTTGGGTTAAGATAAAGATATTTTATTTGCTAAGGACACACAGATATACAAGTACAGATAGTAGGTACAACACGGTTTCGGAAGCAGGTATCCTGTCGTCATCCGACATGCAAATTATGTTCAGAAATACATTATGTTCAAACTACCTATATTTATCATTAAAATTAATACATTAATTTAAATTGGTAATTATTTGATATTACTATTATCATTAATCATTAAGGATTTCAATTAATTAATTATACATTTTGTTTCCTTTCTGGTATGCAGAAATTTGACAAGAAACTATCCAATTTATATAAACAATAGCCCAAAATTATTTTTTAAATTATTAAAATTCAAATTACACATTTATTATTACATATTTATTACATTTTTATTAATAGTAAGTCAATTTATAATTCCCTTCCATTCGTTCGTTCGTTCACGCGTTCCGCCATTTTCACTACATCTTTCATTTGATCAACGGCCATGGCGGCAATCGCACAAGCTTCAAAAACATGGCACCTGCGTTTAACTAACGATTTAGTGAGCTAAAACAGCTAATCATTTTGCTCAAGACTATCAACATGGATTCATCGAAACTACAAGGTATGTTCTTTATGTTTGTTTTAAGCCTATATTTTTTACTCGGCTATATAATGTTATACAATTACCCAACAAACAATAATTATTAAAAAGAAATGCCGTTAGACGAGAACTTATTTGGGTTTTCCCCTTTTGTTATAGGACGAGGGCGTCAGAGTGAAGAGCTTTCAAATTCTCCTGTCGGGCAAGAAGAGGTACAAGGTTGATTTGATTGTATTTTTCGATTATTATACTCTACATATTCTTTGGTACTATAAAAACAGTGCTCTAGCAGAAAACTATTTAACATCTGTTTATATTTCGTACCGTTTAACTGTTTTATGCTGTCCGGCAAATCGTTGTATAGAACTATGCACATATTATACGCATTCTTTTTGTAAATCGTTAAGTGGCATCGAGGTTGATGTAAAAGGTTCTTGTATTGTGTTCTCTGGCTCATATAGAATTCTGACCTCATTTTAAATAAGTCTGGTCGGTTTTTTACTAGTTCACATGCTTTTTTTATATACATGCAAGGTAGCGGCAATATATTTGTCTTCTTGAAAAGCGGCTTGCAGCTATCGTCAAATCTAGCTTTCATTATTGCACGTATACAATTCTTTTGCAATTTGAAAGCTCTTTCAACATCAACTGAGTTTCCCCACAGAAGTAAACCGTAACTTAACACTGACGAGACAACGCCGTGGTAAGCTGTAACTGCTGCTTCAATGCTAACTGTATTTCTCAATTTTCTTAAGGCAAAAATAAATCTAGTTAATCTGCTGCAAACTGCATCAATATGATCTTTCCAGTTGAGATGCTGATCAATGTTTAACCCTAAAAATTTAATACTTTCACATTTTAAAACTGGTATATTGTTATAATCGATATTTAATTGAATTGGAAAACTATTATATGAATGGAATTGAATATAGAATGTCTTTGTCATATTAATATTTAGATTATTTATACATGTCCAATTTTTTATGTCAGCCAGAGCATTATTAACTGTACTTTCATATGTATCAGGATTTTCAGCCTTAACTAGTAGAGTTGTATCATCTGCGAAAAGTATACATTTGTGAGGGATAGCTAGAGGGAGATCATTAAATCTGATTTATGTCTGATTCGTTTACCATTCGAGCTGCTCGTCTCTGGAACGGTCTTCCCGCAAACATCAGGAAAGCGCCGAACAAATACGCCTTTAAAAAATCTGTTCGTGGTTTCTTTGCTGGTAGATAAAAGTTAAATAATGTTTAATACTACTTTTATTGGGTATATAGTATATATTATTTATTAATGTATGTATAATATATGTATTCATATAAATATTATGTATATGTGTATTTTAGTATTCTTAGTATTTTATTTGTTTTTAAGACTATGCTTTGTTTTCATTAACTTAATTTTATTAATGTTTTGTTAATGCACCGCCTACAATCTTTCTGCTTTGCCTCAAGGTTGACTGGTAGAGAATGCCGTATGGCATTAAGTTCGCCTTTTGTACTATAAGTTTTTCTTTTGTGCAATAAAGATTAAATAAATAAATAAATAAATAAATAAATGTACACCAAAAATAAAAGAGGCCCTAGGATGCTCCCCTGAGGGACACCAGACTTAACTTCACGAAAATCTGAGCGGTATTTAACTTTAGTAAAACTCTTTTTTATCTTTTTTTTTTTAATTTCTGTGCATTGTTTTCTGTCTGACAAATAACTTTTAATCCAATTTTGCGCGACTCCTCGGATTCCGTAACGTTCAAGTTTGGCTAGTAGTCGACCATGATCAACGCAATCAAATGCCTTGCTTAAGTCGAGAAATATTGCCAAAATAGGTAATTTATTGTTTAGACATTCCGTTACAAATTTTACGAAATCGAAACAAGCAAGTTCAGTTGAAAGAACTTTTCTGAAACCATATTGTTCTGGTTGTAATAGCTCGTTTCTTTCAAGAAATCCCGTTAGCCTACGACACATTGATTTCTCTATTATTTTAGAAATAACAGGAACAATAGTTATGGGCCTATAATTGTTAGGATCTTTGCGGTCACCTTTTTTGTGTAAGGGTTTTACCACCGACAGTTTCAACTGTTCAGGAAAAACCCCTTGAACAAATGATAAATTTATAATGTGTGCTATAGGGTGACATATCCAAGGAGCACTCAGCTCTCTACTCATAACGTTACTCGTTACTCTAAATCATAGTTATTTTTCTGAGTTAGGATATCCCATCCCCAAATCTATATCCATTTATGAAAACCCGTATTAGTACGCAATAAGAGCGAAAAAGAAACAACTCGGACGACACCGATCGATGGTGACGGCGCGATTTGCCTCAAAAATGCGAAAGCGTCGATAGGTTTCGGGAGACCCTGACGTGGCCTTTTCATGATACGTCACCAATAATTCATGTTAGAAGAGCGTGCTGAATAATTTCTTCTAGCAAACTATGCTACTTTTGTCCCCAGGGTGACCAATATTTAAAACCGATTCTTTTTCTGGTGATGTGAAGCTCCCTAACGTCCAGAATTTTTTGTTTTTTTTTTGTCATGTTTTTTAAGTTACAGGTGAATAATATTGAAATAAAATGTATAAGCTTCCCAATACGTTTTAATTTCACGTTTAAAATGACGAGATGTATGTTACAAGTTTGCAACTCACCGGCGGCGGCGGCGAGGCGGGAGGCGCGCGGTTTCTTCGGCGACGGCTCCTTCTTCTTATCTGATAACAAATTATAACTTATAGTATTTTTTAGTACAGATGGTGCGTTTTTAGGCTCTAGTGCGAGAAGTGTGTCATTTTACGTCAGGTCCAAAACTTCGGAGGGCCATCTGTACTAGAAAACGTCGTACGAGACACGTGCAAAAACGAAATTCGTAACTCGTGTCGATTTAAAACACTGCCTGTCGGTCGTGTTTTAAAATGTCGCCACTTGTTCCGAATTTCATGTTTTTCGCACTTGTGTCGTAATGTACTATTCTGTACACGCGAATTGCACTTTTCTGCACAATCTAATTGGTCCTATCGAGATTGTGTTATATTGTCTTGTAATGCATCATTAAATTTTATTTGACACTCGTGTCGAAATGTCGGCATCAATTTTGATTCATAAACCCTTTCGGTTTACGAATTATGACCCGGTTCAGTTTGTCTTATCAATTGGCCGTAGTTAAGCAAAAAACCGGCCAAGTGCGAGTCGGACTCGCGCGCATAGGGTTCCGTACCATTATCAATTTATTATTAAAAAAATACAGTTAAATCAACCTACCTCAAAAACTATAGGAGATAATTTAATCAAACCAAAAATCGTTGATAGAGTTTATTAACGTGCATAACATATATTTTTTTTAGAATTTTATATCTTGTAGTTTAAAAAATAGAGGGGGGGGGGACACATTTTTCAGACTTTGAGAGCTGATATCTCGAAAACAATTTGCTTAAATAAAAATAAGATTTATAAACCTTCATATCATTTTCAAAGACCTTTCTATTAATACCCCACACGCTTATATAAAACTAAATTTTTTTTTCTATCCCTCAGTTACATGTATGGAGGGCCCCCACCCCAATGGTTTTTTTTTACAATTTAGTATCATAATCCTGTAGCGGTTCATACAACACATATCCTTACCAAATTTCGTTACTGTAGTATTTATAGTTTCCGAGTAAATCGGCTGTGACAGACGGACAGACGGACAGACGGACAGACGGACATGACGAATCTATAAGGGTTCCGTTTTTGCCATTTTGGCTACGGAACCCTAAAAAGGAACCAATCCATACGAATTTGTCATTCTAAAGATTGACCTTATTGTTTTGATTTAAAGTATTAATTAAAATGAAAAAATCATGTTGGTTGGTCCCTTTTGCATTAAAACGTTGACATATAATATTGTAATATTATGATTATTATAAATAAATAAGTATGAGTATAGTATGGTGTACGTACCTATTGACGAGTCGTTTTTCCTTTTCCGGCTGAGCGGTGGACTCGCTACTGGTTCTACTATGGTTACCTGGACACACGACATTATAACTTTAGTCAAAGCGATCCTCCAATTATTTGTTTATATTAATTTCATTGATACAGTAATACCCCGCTTTACGCGACCCAGTTTAAAGCGGATTCGCTGTAACGTGTCTTTTAAAGGACTATGCGTCAAGATGGACCAAAAACCAACAGAGCTGGGTGTAGTGTCATTAAAAAGGTCTGCTAATGTAGTTTATTTCATTCTATAGGTGCAAAGTTGATATGGTGGATAATTTTATATGAGTAAGGCGTACCGCGGGCACTCTATAAAGTAAATCACCGACGTCCAGACATCATTTATCATAGTATTTACTCAGACTTAAATACAAATATCTCCGTTTTGCAATGGAATTGAACAAAGTGCCCATACAATGAAATGAAATAAATGTAAATACCTATTTAATGACACCACTTTCAGCTCTGTTGGTTTTTTGTCCACTCTCCATACAAATCTGCCCATGGTCCTTTATGCCATTAGTAACTACATTGATATCTAATAGGTTATTTTCTTGCGTGTGCCACTTCGCACCACGTCAGATTGCAACCTTCAAATAATAAGTATTATTAATGTTATTTTCTCGTTTAAAGATGAGTTTGGTACTTGGTGAAATAGGCCTTTACACAAATAACATAGATTAGATTTGTGTTCACATAATATTCAACTTACCTTCTTTCCCTTAGGTTTAACATCTTTCGGCGCCGTTTCTTTCTGAGCTCGTCGCTTGGGTGGGCTCGCCACAACTTCTGCAACTTTACGTCCACGTTTAGCCGCTGGCTCTTCTTTCACCGGTTCTTTTGCTTTACGTCCTTTCTTCGGTTCTGGAGTTACCTTTGGAGCAGCTTTTCGACCCTTAGGGGTTGCGACCTTTGCTTCGGCTTTACGTTTCGGTGTCGGGATTTCAGTCTTTCCTTTAGCTTCTTTGGGTGATACTTTACGACCTTTCTGTGGAGTCAGTTTCTTCGGTGAAACTTTTTGTTGCTGTTTCGCAACGGGGGCATCTCCAGCTCCGTTTTTCTTTGGCGATTCAGGTTTAGTTTGTTTAGCTGATCGCTTGGCTCTCGCTGCGGGTTGTGGCTTTAGTACCGGCGAGGGTTTTGACAGGACAAGACTGACTCGCGCTTTTGGAGAGGCTTGCTTGCGACTACGTTTCTCCATTGGGGCAGGAATTTCCTTCTTAGATCTCGATTTGGCAGGAGATTTAGCTGGACTCTTGGCTACGGCCTTGCGGGTTGGTTTTGGACTGGCGACTACGCGTGGCTTTTTGACGATTACAGTCGGATTCTTGGCTTTTTTAGGCGTAGCGGCTTTTACAGGTGTGAGAATTTTCTTCGATCTTGTTGCCTTTTTAGGAGTGGGCGATTTTAGTGGAGCCTTTGCAGGTGTTACTACTTTTTTGCCTCTTGTGGCTTTTTTAGGAATGGGCGATTTTTTAGGTGAGGCAGGCTTGGTGGGAGTGAGAATTTTCTTGCCTCTGGTTGTCTTTTTAGGCGTTGGTGATTTCTTAGGTGATTCTGTAGGCGTTGGAACCTTTTTGCCTCTAGTTCCCTTTTTAGGCGTTGGCGATTTTTTAGATAACTCTGTTGGGATGGGAACCTTTTTTCCTCTTGTCGCTTTTTTTGGCGTTGGAGACTTCTTAGGTGACTCGGTTGGGATGGGAACCTTTTTACCTCTCGTAGCCTTTTTAGGAGTCGGCGATTTTTTAAGTGACACTGTAGGGGCTGCAGCCTTTTTACCCCTCGTTGTCTTTTTAGGAGTAACCTTTTTAGGCGTCACAACCTTTGTCGCTCTCGTTGCCTTCGGGGATTTCTTTGGTGTTTCTGGTTTTGTTACTGGGGATTTCGATACCGGAGCTTCCTTAGGAGCTTTTTCGACGACAGTTTTCTTGGGGACTGCTTTCTTTGGGGCCGGTTTCTTCGGGCTGGCCGGTTTCTTGGCCCCTCGTCGAGTGGCTCGGACGTTGCTGGCGATCTCTTCAGCTTGTTTCGCGCGAGTCTTCTTCGGCGATTTAACTTCCTTTTCTACTTCTTTTTCGGGTTCAGATGTCTTGGATCGCTTGGCTTTCGGCGAATCGCGGAAGACTGTCGGCGATCTGCAAAAGATGACACAATATAGCTTAATATGAACAACGAATGTGAATTTACATGTTTTTATATACCTAACCCTTAAAAGGGGAATGGTAATATATTTACCATCTTATATTGATTTAAACTTTTACGGCTATTAATCATATTTTAACGACAAAATATAATTAATTGCCTAAACTTACGTTTAATATTATCCTGACGTTTCGGGCATGATTACACCTCTGGTAGCACAGACCCAGGATCATTAAACCTAAGTGTACGCGATAACGTCCCATTTGAAGTTAAAATATTTATCACCTTATTTTGAAACTTGTTCTGTCGCTTAAATGGGTCAAAGCCGATGAAATTTAGGTATGACTGATATAAATAAACGTGGTGGGTAACTAAACTAAAGGGGAACACACAAAATCCAAAATAAATTGCAAAAAAAGAAAATTAAATGGTGTATTTACCCTTGAGGCTCCTGTAAGGAAGCGGCAGGTTCTATTGCGATGGGCGACATTCGGGTCAGCGTCGCATCCACCAACCGGGACACTCTCCCTTTTACTGGAGTCGAGTGTACCAGCGCTCGCTTCTTCAATGGCAGAGATTTCTTCGCGGAACGCTCTGGAACCTTCTCTAAGGACCGCTTCTTGATTGGTAAAGTATGCTCTGCGTAGTTCTCCGTCGCGGACCGCCTATGGGCAACGCTGTGGCGGGAACGAGACAAAAGCACTGGCGTTCCGCCCGCGACCGTATCCGTAGCTAACTTCTTTAGCTCCCTATTAACAGGCTTCGTCCGTTTTTGGAGTTCCTTCTCTAACCATCCTTCGACGTCATTCACGAGCACATCAACAGGCACGCTTAGTGATGAATTGCGGCGTCGTTTTGATGGCTTCTGAGCCGAACGAGCCACGAATGTCTTCGAATACGTCGCTCTTACTGGCGGCTTGCCTATCAGCTGGTCAAACAAGACTTCAGAAGGCGCCGGTTCGTCTAACAACCTCGCGACGCCGCTAACGTTAGGTGACGTCTGCGCCTTCGATTGTCGGAATAGCTTTTTCACCCCCCGCACGTCTCTTAAATCATTTTTCGGACTTTTAACTTGTAGACCGTCTTTGACTCCTGTCGCGTTGAGTTCGTCCCGCGGACCTCGTTTGAAAAGCTCCCTGACTCCACGCACGTCTGACAGATCGTCGCGCGGTTTCTTCCTGTTGAATAAATTCTTTACGCCTGAAACTTGGCGCAAATCGTCTTTGGGTGAGGCTTGGAAAGCGCGTTTGATGCCGCGGACGTCTCCGAAGCTATCACGAGGCGCGGCTGCGAACATAACCTTCACTCCTTGGACGTCGGTTAGATCGTTCTTTATAGAGCGCCGCGCGCGAGGTGTACGCATCAAACGCCGAAGACCATTAAAATCTTGAAGCTCGTTTCTAGGTGACTTCTTTGTGAACAATCGTTTCACGCCGCTAACATTAGGGCTGGGTTCATCCTCAGGTTCTTCGAGACGGCGCGAGAATTCGCTCATGCTCTGCGACAGCTTGCGTTTCACGGGACTGTTAAACAGATGTTTCACTAAACCGGAGTCGTCCAGCGTGTCGATAATCGAGCGCCGCGATCGACTCTTCTTGGCTGACGAATGTTTGCTTTTGACCGCCTCTGGGGTCGGTTCGGCTACTCCTGTAGGGGTCACATCTCCTGTATCACGGAGCAAAATCAAAGATTTGGATCGCATGGAACCGCGGGCGTTCCTTGGTGCATTTGGAGCGGCGAATGTTTTCCTCTTTTCCACCGCTGACGGCCTTCCTTTCTTACGCGGAGGTTCACCAGGGGAATCTGATACACTAGCGTCCAAAAGGCTTCGAATGCTAAGTACTGGAGTGCCGGCGTTTTCGGGGCTGCCACGTTCTTCAGGAGTCACTTCTCCATCAGTTGCGGATTCATTACGAACGCTGCTGATAGACACAGTTAGTGTTTTTCTGGATGCTCTTGATTTAGAAACTATAGGTGACTTTGGTGATTTAGTTGGTGATCCCGCGGGAGATTTCGGAGATTTTCTCGGCGATGTCAGTGCCGAAGCCAGTGGTGTACTAGATAAAGATTTTATAGATTTTCGCGATTGAGGTGAAGCTTTTCCTCTTGGGGATACCAGGGGAGTCACATCGGCTCCACGGGTACTCCGCTTGTTTGCAGAATCTTTAGGCGACTCGAGCGGAAGACTTCTAGTTCTACGATTTGACGTTGAAAGGCTCTGCGTAGATTTCCTTGAAGTATTTCTAGGAGAATTGGGTGTACTGTCATTAAGTTGGCTTCGGGAACCTCGTTTTGAAGGGGAAGGTGACTTTCCTGCTGATTTCCTGGTTGTAGCGTCTTTGGGACTAACAACACTGGTAACGAGTTGGCTGCGAGAGCTTCGCTTTGTAGTCGATAGAGTCTTACCTAGAGACTTCCTTGTAGAGGGCGATAACACATCAAGTTGTGGAGATAGAACGCTATCGATGATTTTGCTACGAGAGCTACGTTTGGAAGTTGAAAGCGTCTTTCCAATTGACTTTCTAGAGTTATTTGTAACATCTTTTGGAGATTTTTTAGGAGAATCTACTTTTGGAGACTCTAACGTAACGTTATCTAGTTGGCTCCTGGAAGCGCGTTTCGGTGTTTTGCCTAAAGATTTTCTCGTTGAATCAGCCAAAGCTGTTTTCGGGGAACTGAATGGACTATCGGGAAGCTGGCGTGATGCACGCTTTGAATCAGAAAGTGTCACTGTTGACTTTCTTGTAGAATTTGCCGAAGCAATTTTCGGGGAACTAAATGGACTATCGGCAAGCTGGCGTAATGCACGCTTTGAATCAGAAAGTGTCACTGTTGATTTTCTTATAGATTTAGCCGAAGCATTAAGCTTCGGGGATAAAACACTGTCGATAATTGCTTGGCTACGTGAACCACGTTTTGAAACAGACAGTGACTTCCCTAGAGATTTCCGTGTAGAGTCGGCCAAAGCGTCAAGTTGAGGAGATAGAACGCTATCGATGATTTTACTCAGAGATTCACGTTTTGATGCAGATATGGACTTTCCTGCAGACCTGGTAGAATTAGACAAGGCATTTGTTTCTGGAGAACTGAGAATGCTTTCAACATGACTGCGAGAACCGCGCTTTGTAGTGGACAATGTCTTGCTTAGAGATTTTCTTGTAGAATCACTGGGAGAGCTGGAAATGCTTTCTACGAGTTGACTTCGAGAACTACGTTTTGAGGCAGACAGTGACTTTCCTAATGATTTCCTCGTAGAATCGGTCAGAGCATCAAGTTGGGGAGATAATACACTGTCTATGATTTTGCTTCGTGAGCTACGCTTGGTTGTAGATACAGACAGGCTCTTGCCTAACGATTTTCTTGTTGAATCAGTTAAAGTATCACTCGGGGAACTAAGGATGCTCTCGATAACTTGACCACGTGAGGATCGTTTCGTCATAGACAATGACTTTCTCGTAGAGTTTGCTAAAACTGGAGACCTAGGTGACGCACTGCTATTGAGTTGGCTACGGGAAGTACGTTTTGGAGAGGGACTCTTTCCTGCCGATTTTCTGGGAGAGTTTGCCGTAAGATTAGCTCTTGGTGACTTTGAAGTAGCACTATCATTGAGCTGACTTCTTGACATGCGTTTTGAAGGTGACGGTGTCTTTCCTGCAGATTGTCTTGTAGAATTAACCGAAACGTTTTCTGGAGACACCAGAATAATACTGCCAGGTTGGCCGCGAGAACTGCGTTTAGTCGGCGAAGGTGACTTTCCTGAAGATTTTCTTGAAGACTTCATCGAAACATTTTCTGGAGATCCCAGGGTTTTGGAAATAGTAAGCGTTTTTCCTAGGGATTTCCTCGTCGAATTGGCCGAAATTTCTGGAGATTCGAGCAAAGAACTGTCGTCCTGTCGGCTACGGGAATTGCGAGACGCTGATAGCTTCTTCCCTAGTGACTCTTTCAAAGAGACAATTGATATATTATTCTGTGGGGATCCCAGGGTGCTACGTGAACCGCGTTTCGCAGGTGTTTTTGCTACAGATTTCCTTGAAGAAACATTTTTTGGAGATTCTTCGAGTGTATTATCGCGAGTGCGAGGGCTGCGTTTCGAAGCGGAAAGCGTTCGACCGAGCGATCTCTTCATAGATTCAATCGAAATGCTCTTCGGAGATTCCAGCAAGTCGCTATTATCGAGTCTGCTACGAGATCCACGTTTCGCTGTAGTGGAGATATTTCCCAGAGATTTTTGAGAGGAATCAAGCGAGATGTACGTTTGTGGGGACTCAGGGAAGTCGTTAAGGCTCCGCGAGCGTTTAGATGCCGATTTCACTAGTTTTCTTGAGGATTTAGGGGAATCATCTTCCAGGGAATCTATAGTCCGGGTGCTATCGTCGAGACGAGAGCGGCTGCGAGCACCGCGGGACTTGCGGGTGCTCTGTGACGGGATACGAGGCGCGTTCTCAGGAGTCGTCAGCGTCAGAGTGCCGTCCATATCCGAGCGAGCGACCAATGGGGTACTTGACCCGAGTAGCTGCGAACGGGTCGGAGACCCGGCTGATCCATACACAGAGCGCGATGTATCAGAGTCGAAGGAAACCAAGTCGACGACCGAGTAGGCTTCTAAATCCCGACGTCGCGGCGAAACAGTCTTGTTGCTATACTCCGTCACGAACGTATCGGAGCTTTCGAGAGCTTTCTGCATGATTATGGATCCGCGAGCGGATTTTAGCGACCGAGGCGACGCAGGCGAAGCCGGGGCCGAGTTTCTAGTGCTCGGAGACCTTAGAGGAGACCCGAGGCTTTCTAACATCCTTCCACTGCGAGAATGTATGGAGCGGCGCGGCGATGGAGACGGCGGTGAACTAGAATACCGTAGAGTGACAGTATCTCTGTTACTGGACACCATAAGGATGTCGTCATCGGAGTGATTCTCGAGATTCGAGAGGTCGAACTTGATGGAATCCGTTTTTCTGGCTCGTCCGGACTTGAGGGCAGACTTGGGTGGTGCCGGTAGTACGGGAAGCGAAGGGGAGCGCCGCGATGACTCTGACTCCGTGATCTCTAGGACCGATACCTAGTGCAAATTAAAATAGAACTAAGAAAGCAAATTAAATGTGAGCAACTAAATAAAATTGTGTACAACAAAAACAATGTGGATTGTGAACTACTTCTTAGAGGAGTATTTTTTTGTAAGAATGTTATTTGGGTGAATCAATTTTTTAATGCCTGATCGTCACTGTTACAGTCGTCTGTCAGATGACAAATAAACTCAAGTTCAAAATTAAAGTCACTAAAATGTATCAAAATATTTAAAAAAAAAACCATTTTCTTGAACAGTGTTTAGCCAAGATGTCAATCAACACCGCCGAGTAGCGTATCGTAGTTTTCTTTCTGTTATTTATTCTTATAGTGTGGCAAAGACCGTTATGTTTCTCGCGACTAAGCTTTAGCGTTTGACATCTTGGCTATGTAGAATATAAAGTACAAAAATGTGATCAACCCATTTACGTCATATTTAGCAAAAAAGAATCGGAAAATCTGTACAAGGAGCACCGCTGGGTTAAAAAACTTTTCATATAGCCTACAATAAACGTCGGGTTACAGGCAGAACCAACTATTTCCTTGATATTGGTTTAGACAAATCGTATTTTATGCCAGTGGCATAGAATACTATTTCCTAAAAGATGTTTTATAATAGGTGGTTCTGCCTCTAAACCGGCGATAATAAAATGAAAAATATTGTGAAATATTTACAGATTGTTTCCCCGAGTTTCTCGCATTGCTCTTCCTCATAGATTTCTCCGTTACGTCCACCTGTGGGGTCCCAGAGTTCCTCTTGGCACTGAGGGTGCTCCGCCCCTTAGGCGTGCGTGCCGCGGCGGGGCTGCGTTTCTTGGCGACGAAGGTCGGCGTTCTGGTGACGGGTTTGGGGCTGGGCAGCTTCGGTTTGGGCGTGTGGCCTGTCATTAGCATTATTGCTGCTTGTTTTGTGTGATCTGTGGAGGAGGGTTTAGATTACTATTTGGAATAAATTATATTTAGCCTCGTGAGGCCCTGAGTCATATTATATTACATAAAATTTTAACTTTATAGATATAGTGTCAAAGTTAAAATTCGGTCAAAGTAAGTGACGTCAGGCCTCAGGAGGTTAGAGATTTTTTGGATCAGTGACAGTAGATTTTGTGGTGTCGCTGTATAACAATGGTTTTAAAGGGTTGTTTCTTTATTTTAAATATTTGGTGATTTTGGAAAAAGAGTGTAACTCGTTTGTTACCATTAAATTGATGGGCAGCTGCGTGATTATTGTTATTGTTTATAAATATACAACGGTGCCTTAACAGCTATAGCCAAAGTGGCGCGCACAGAATTTACAAAATAAAAATATTAGTTTAGGATATACTATTTTATATTGCGAAGTTTTCGCGAAAAATACATTTTAAATACATACAGCTCTGGATACTGTGGAATTCTATGAAAATAAACATATATATGTAACCATTAGATCAAATAGAATTTCCATTTCGCAACAATTGTCACAGATGACAATTATTTTTATAAAGATCAATATTTCTTTATAAAAACTTATTTCAAAACCTAATTAACAGATCGTAGAATGAGAATAATAACAGATTTAACACTTGAAACGGATATCAAAGCGTATCTAAAATTGGAAGACAGAAGAAATATAAAACTGTAATAAGCTGACAACCTTGTGACAATTTTAAACAGAAATAGGCAGCTATTTGCAATAATGGTTCTCAAAACCACATGCAGGCATTATTAGTTCGATCACTCTCCTACACTCTGTCATCAATGTTACCATCGAATCAAAAAACACGTCACAGCGTGGTATCGCCTCGAGTACGGAGTCAAGCGTCGCGTGCGCGCGCGCGACCGCCCTCCGCCAGTAGCGGGTGCGCCGCACAGTAGTCTAATCCACGAGCCTGCACTAGGTACTATACTCGTATTGATCTTTTGCTTTCTTTAATTTGTCAATGTGTTCTCTGTAATTTTAATGTCCTCTCCTACTTCATTATGTTACTTTTGGTTCATGTTAATGTACCTATCATGTATTCTGGTTGCCCTGAAAACCAGCGCCATGGCTAAAACTTTAGCTAGCGGCATATGCTGAGTGGCATCCATTTTAGAGTTGTTTTTAGTTTAAAATTTATTTTAATTTAAGTTCACCTTTTTACACCAAATAAATGAATTCTATTCTATTCTATTTCCTCCGCTAGCAGCGGGCGGCGCACCCGCGCGCAGGTACCGGCTAAGCACGAACAACCGAACGAAGGCCAGTCGCAACTAGAACAATACCGATACTCAATCTCGCCAGAGACATCGACAGCAGCGGCTGCGTTGACTCGTAACCTACATGACCCTCGAGGAACAGACTAGGGTACGAGTACGGAGAATAATACTTTACCTTTTTGTATAGAGCCCTCGACCGTGATTCATACAATGTTTTTCATCACACTTGCCGACAAAAAAATAAGTTTTAAGACATAATATTAAATGACGTACTGACATTTTTATTACTCCCTAGGGAATATCACTTTTCTATTACTCCCGCTGCGCGTGCAAGCAATAGCGCGCTTAGACAGCAAGTGTGATGAAATAGTGCATTACGACACAAATGCGAAAAACATGAAATTCGAAACGAGTGACGATGTTTTCAAACAAAATGCCTAAAAAACGCACCATCTTTACTAAAAACACTTTTTTAGTACAGTTGGTGCCTTTTTTAGGCTCTAGTACGAGAAGTGTGTCATTTTACGTCAGGTCCAAAACTTCGGAGGGCCATCTGTACTAAAAAAACGTCATACGAGACACGTGCAAAAACGAAATTCGTGTTTTTTGTACTTGTGTCGTAATGTACTATTGTACCTGTTCCGACATGAGAATATATTTGCCTTCGTGGGGGCTCCATACCGCTGCATTAATCTCGAGGATGCTGCGCACGAGTACCGCATACGAGATTCGTATGACACCCACTATCAGAAGCGCCGAGTTCCGCAAGACAAACCCAGTCGCCTGTATGCGGAATTTGTCACAGACGAAGCGTGGTCACAAAACGTATTTTCGTGATGACGTTTCGTAATAGTGTGACCATTATGATGATAAAGTCTCAGAAAAAGTCCAGGGTTTTCCAGATGGCGGGCCTAACTGAGTGAGGCTCCGAGCGGTCGCTGTTCGCAGACAGGCGGTCCACAGCCCACAGCTGGGAGAGTGGCACTGACCGATGTGCAGCGGCGCCTGTATCTTGGTGACGCGCTTGGCCTTGGGCGCCGGCGTGAGCGCCTTGCGCAGCACGCAGAGGCGGAGAGGGGTCGCTGTTCGCAGACATGGCGGTCCACAGCCCACAGCTGGGAGAGTGGCACTGACCGATGTGCAGCGGCGCCTGTATCTTGGTGACGCGCTTGGCCTTGGGCGCCGGCGTGAGCGCCTTGCGCAGCACGCAGAGGCGGAGAGGGGTCGCTGTTCGCAGACATGGCGGTCCACAGCCCACAGCTGGGAGAGTGGCACTGACCGATGTGCAGCGGCGCCTGTATCTTGGTGACGCGCTTGGCCTTGGGCGCCGGCGTGAGCGCCTTGCGCAGCACGCAGAGGCGGAGAGGGGTCGCTGTTCGCAGACATGGCGGTCCACAGCCCACAGCTGGGAGAGTGGCACTGACCGATGTGCAGCGGCGCCTGTATCTTGGTGACGCGCTTGGCCTTGGGCGCCGGCGTGAGCGCCTTGCGCAGCACGCAGAGGCGGAGAGGGGTCGCTGTTCGCAGACATGGCGGTCCACAGCCCACAGCTGGGAGAGTGGCACTGACCGATGTGCAGCGGCGCCTGTATCTTGGTGACGCGCTTGGCCTTGGGCGCCGGCGTGAGCGCCTTGCGCAGCACGCAGAGGCGGAGAGGGGTCGCTGTTCGCAGACATGGCGGTCCACAGCCCACAGCTGGGAGAGTGGCACTGACCGATGTGCAGCGGCGCCTGTATCTTGGTGACGCGCTTGGCCTTGGGCGCCGGCGTGAGCGCCTTGCGCAGCACGCAGAGGCGGAGAGGGGTCGCTGTTCGCAGACATGGCGGTCCACAGCCCACAGCTGGGAGAGTGGCACTGACCGATGTGCAGCGGCGCCTGTATCTTGGTGACGCGCTTGGCCTTGGGCGCCGGCGTGAGCGCCTTGCGCAGCACGCAGAGGCGGAGAGGGGTCGCTGTTCGCAGACATGGCGGTCCACAGCCCACAGCTGGGAGAGTGGCACTGACCGATGTGCAGCGGCGCCTGTATCTTGGTGACGCGCTTGGCCTTGGGCGCCGGCGTGAGCGCCTTGCGCAGCACGCAGAGGCGGAGAGGGGTCGCTGTTCGCAGACATGGCGGTCCACAGCCCACAGCTGGGAGAGTGGCACTGACCGATGTGCAGCGGCGCCTGTATCTTGGTGACGCGCTTGGCCTTGGGCGCCGGCGTGAGCGCCTTGCGCAGCACGCAGAGGCGGAGAGGGGTCGCTGTTCGCAGACATGGCGGTCCACAGCCCACAGCTGGGAGAGTGGCACTGACCGATGTGCAGCGGCGCCTGTATCTTGGTGACGCGCTTGGCCTTGGGCGCCGGCGTGAGCGCCTTGCGCAGCACGCAGAGGCGGAGAGGGGTCGCTGTTCGCAGACATGGCGGTCCACAGCCCACAGCTGGGAGAGTGGCACTGACCGATGTGCAGCGGCGCCTGTATCTTGGTGACGCGCTTGGCCTTGGGCGCCGGCGTGAGCGCCTTGCGCAGCACGCAGAGGCGGAGAGGGGTCGCTGTTCGCAGACATGGCGGTCCACAGCCCACAGCTGGGAGAGTGGCACTGACCGATGTGCAGCGGCGCCTGTATCTTGGTGACGCGCTTGGCCTTGGGCGCCGGCGTGAGCGCCTTGCGCAGTAGAGGTGTGCGCCGATCGGCGTGGCGTCCGCCGCCGGTCATTTTAGCCACGCCGCCGCCGCCGATGTTTTCACCGGCGTGAAATCGGCGTGAAAATAATTCTTAGTTTTTTTTATCTGTTTTGTGTGCGTACATTGCAACACGTCATTAGAAGTATCCAAAATTATATTTCTCACTTTTCGTGTAGGTACTTAGGTATGCCAAACAAATTAAGAAGCGAACAGCTTTCCGTGGTTTGTTTTGTAGTTATAACAAGAGAACAATAAATAACGTGTGCGATACAGGCACTATAGACTCGTTGTCAACGGCGTAAGAGTGCGAGGTGCGGGGGCTGCGGGGTGCGGGATGTCCGCACGCCGAGCAGGTGGCAGCCCGGCAGTCCCGGCAGTCAGCCATTTTGAGTGGACGCGGAACGCCCGCTTAATGTTATGCAGCAGCCATGTCGGACTATAGGCCTTTCCATCTGTGTCAGATGTTTTAAGCAGCATCCAAACGACACTTGCGTTCGTGGCTGTATAGCCCAATGCGGGAGAGGATCCCGCGTCCACACACACGACAGGTGTGTACTCCCCAGGTGATCTAGGGTTGGGAGGCCTGCTCATGGCGCCTCATACGCTTCTCCTTTAGTAAGGCGAACCAGGATTTGTCGTGCTTTGATTGACCATCATGGACAACGCGACGCCACATCGGCAAATTGCTGCCATTGGTTGCATGATATGTCGAAGGCAACCATGTCGCGCTTGACGTAGTCTTTAAAAAGTAGCATAGGCATTCCGACCGGCCGCTTAGCGTCTGCAACCTCTCCAAGCAAGATTTGACGTGGCAAACGAGTCCGTTCCATTCGATACACATACCCAAGCCACCTTAGTCGTCTCTTTACTATGGCTGTGATACTAGGGAGCTGTGCCTCGCCTAGAACAGACTCGTTTGTCACGTGATCCTTCCATGTGATACCCAGTATGATCCGCAAACAACGCATATGGAAGGAGTTCAGTTGGCGCTCTTATTTTGCGTAGATTGTCCAGGATTCAGCTCCGTACAGGAGAGTGCTTAGGACACACCTTTGGTAAATTAGCGTTTTTGTTTTTATCGTAAGATGTTTGTTGTCCATCCGTGCAACCCCTTGCACGGAGCCTGCCAAACCTAGTGGCCGCTCTACCGATCCGGGAGTCGATCTCTGAGATTGCTCGACATGAGCGAGCCAAGGTAGCAAAACTTGCGGACCACCTCGAGAGGCGCGCCTTTGAGTGTGATTGTTGGTTGTTCTGAACATCCTTACGCTAGTATAACGGTTTTCTGGCGTTAATAGACATGGAAAAGAGGTCACAAGATCTTGAAAATTTATCCATGATAGTCTGCAGCTGAGATTGACTGTGAGCGACGAAAGCAGCATCGTCTGCAAAGAGAAGGCTCTCAACAAATAAGTCCTGCCTATGTCGCTTTGACTTAAGCCTTGCTAGATTATACATATGACCGTCGGATCTTGTGTACAGATGTATGCCCTGTAGATCGTCTCCAAAAGCAACCTTCAAGAGTACAGAGAAGAAGATTCCGAAGAGAGTGGGTGCCAGTACACAACCTTGGCGCATGCCCCGGCGCACTAAGGGGTAAATTCAAGATCTACGCGGCCATAAGTCGATTTATCAAAACAATAAATACCTCTACAATAACAGCTACATGCGATAGAGGACTCATTAGAGGGTAGATATCAACATCCACTATCCTGGTATGTACTTTTTAATTAGATTTATGTCAGTTGGAATTTGATCGTGTCATTTCATGTACGTTACTCGTTCTCGGCTTTCTTAGAAAAGGTAAACTTTGAAGTTGTTGTTTATTGTTCTTAAGCGACCAAGAGTGAAAAAAATCATGGATTCTGTAACAGCAGGTTAGTAATTTATAAGCTAATGTAAAAATATTATTTATTTGTTTGTTTTTGAAGCTAGGTTATCGCTCGGAAAGAGAGACTGATTTTTAACGTCATTTTTCGTAAGACATAAACTTTACTCGTTAATACGTTATACAATAGGGTGAGATCGAGCAGAATTGTTAATAGCAAGTTATAGTTTATTGTTTTGGCTATTAGAATTTAAAATAAAATCTTCCGCATGCTTCCGCCAAAACATAATTTTTATACTTTGAAAATTACTCGCCGTTATACCCAAAGAGAATATTTTTTTGTATTACGTTTTATCGACGTATTTATAAGTTGTAGGTTTACCAAATACATTAAAAATGAAGATCATGACTAGAAAACATATATTTGATCTCTTCAAAAGTATAAGACTACCTATATTGGAAGAAAAACTGTGTTCCTTAAGAGATCAACTATTTTCTAGTGAAGGCTGCACTAATGATCAAATTGAATGATTTAAAAGCAAGTTTGCTTATTTCAAGTCGGAATTTAAGACTAGATGGAGTAAAGCTTAGTATAAAGAAGACAGATTAGCTTTGACTATACAGGAAGCAATGCAAATGTTCATTGATGCAGACTTATCGCGAGCACAATATGATATTATACGAAGCACGAATAAGAAGTTTTTTCCTAGTTACAGTCGACTGCAGGCCGAAAAGAAAAAGTATTACCCGCCATCGGAAGTGTGCACTGTAAGACTGTAACAAGCACTAACAGTGCGGAGGTTGAATTGCAGCCTTTAATGGACCTCACGGTTAAGCGATTATCAGAGCACCTAGAAGAGGTACTGATAAGATTAAAATAACAAGAACGCCAATCTCTGAATTTGAATTACCTAGCAACGGAAAAACAAGCCACAGTAATTCTCTTTACCGAATTAAATTATAAATAAGTCTCTTGAGCCACTTTTACCAGTTTTTTTAGTCGAAACATTCTACATGGGTTTATAGCCGATATAGTTCTTGCGAATTTCCTCTGCGGAGACCGCAGCCCGAGTGTTTGGGCCCTACGCTCTGGCGAACGGCTTGACAGACGTCACGTCAATCCAAGAAAATATGAAATCATAATAGAAAATGTTTACAAGAAATAATATGTGCTTGTAACCATGCTAAAACTGCAATAATAATTTTACGTACATAGTAAAAGTGTAAAATAAGTGCATGTGCTACTGACTTAGTTTCCGGTGCATTCGATTTCGACTTACCTAGTTATTGTTTATGCTTGTTTTTTTACTAATTTTAGTTTCTATTTTATGCATAAGTATTTATTTCCTTTGTGATAAGTTATTTATGTCGCTACAGACAAGTGCCCATAATGCTGCCACCACCACGCAATCCCTGGACACGACTGATATGCAATGCCCACTCTGTTCTCAGGTTCGGTTTTTCAAAGGGCAACGTGGTCTTAATATTCATATCGCTCGCGTCCACGGCAACCCCACTCCCAGGAATGCGGCACCAGTTCTGTCGAATCTTGACTACAATCCTCCAAGCTCATCTGTTATAAATTATCCGCCCTTTTCAGAAACCTTAAGCAAACTCAAACAATCTATACCGATTATCAAAAGAATCCCACGAGGCGCTCGAATTTCAGTTGCCCAGAAACTTGCAGATGACTTGAAAGCTACAGTGAATCAGAATTCTAAGGAAAGTTGGGAAAACCTACTTACCTTCCCTTATAGAATTCTCTACGCCAAACAAGATGCGCAAAAAGGCGTCTCTCTGACATCTCGGATCAAGCAAAACTGTTCCAACCCTCATGACATCTCCGACTTGTCAAGAGCCGCCTTTAATCATAATTATTCACTTGCACGAAATGTAGAGAATAAAATAGGGGAAGGTAACATTAAAGGAGCCGCCCATCTTCTTTTTTCAAGTGACGCTATTGCTCCCGATACAAACGATACTTTGAATTCCTTACTTAGTAAGCACCCTCACTCGGATAACAATATTTTGCTACCAGATCCTCCCGTTCCAACAGACCCCTTCCTTCAGGTAACATCCGATGAAGTTTATAAATCGATTTGCTCCTTTCCAAGCGGCTCCGCTGGAGGCCTAGACGGCCTGACTCCACAGCACCTAAAAGACCTGCTTGGCCACACCAGCGGTGAAGCAGGAGAAACCCTTCTTAATGACTTAACTTGTCTAGTAAATTTTATGCTACAGGGTAAGGTTAACACAGAAGTTACCAACGTCTTGTATGGAGCCAATTTATGTGCCCTGATCAAAAAAGACGGTGGTATCAGACCAATTGCAGTTGGTACTACCTATCGCCGTTTGACAGCCAAATCATGCTGCAAGGCGGTATCAGATAAACTGAGAACATACTTTCAACCGGTACAATTAGGCTTCGGTTCCAGATGTGGGTGTGAAGCAGCGGTTCACGCATTACGTTATTTTGTTACTAAGAAGGAAGGCCCCGTGGTTTTGAAAGTCGATGTACGTAATGCTTTTAACTCTGTCGACCGAGGCGCTTTACTTACCCAGGTCAAAGATAAGGCCCCTGAGCTGTATAATTTTATTTGGCAATGTTATAGTACAAATTCTAAATTACTTTACAAAAATAACCTTTTATATTCCTCAGTAGGCTGTCAGCAAGGTGACCCTTTGGGCCCTGCACTTTTCAGCCTTGCCATCCACCCCATTCTGGAAAGCCTAAATTCTAAATTTAACGCATGGTACCTCGACGATGGTACCCTGGGAGGCACCATCGACGAGGTATTCGAAGACATGCGAATACTTTCCTAGATGACGCCTTTCCAAATTATATAAATAATCAGGTTCAACATTTTAAAAAATATTCGGAACGCTTACTCACAATAAACCCTCACATGGCCTACACAGTAATTAAATTTTGTTTGTTTGTACCTAAATTTACATATGTACTGCGATGCAGTCATTTTTGGAAATATCCCAATCTTTTGGAAAACTTAGATAATGAAATGAAAGCTACAATTTCGTCCATCTTTAATATCACTTTGGATAACCGTCAATGGTCCCAAGCCTCCCTGCCCATCCGGCACGGTGGGATTGGGATACGGCAAACTTCCGCTGTTGCTCTTCCGGCTTTCCTCTCCTCAGCGCATAACGTTAAAGAACTCTTCCACAAAATTCTAAAATCTGATCCCAATAATCACCAGGCCGTCACTTTTCTACCGGAGGCCATGGATAGCTGGAGAACAGCCTGCCCTAACGCCGACCTGCCCACTGCTCGCCATTCTCAGCCGCAATGGGACGAGCCGCTCTGTCTGCTGGTACGGGATAATCTGTACGAAACGTCTACCAGTACAACAGAGCGTGCTCGTCTCCTTGCTGCATCGAGATGGGAATCTGGTTCATGGTTGCATCTCTGAAGCTTATCTGTAAACCTCCCCAGATGTAACGGGTCCCAGCAAACCCAGTACAAACAAAAGTTTGAGAATGATGCGAAAAGTGACAATAGTTTGTTTCAGAACTGCTTCGTGCCTTTGAAATTGGTATGTGCCCAAAACAATGAAAAAACCATATGGGAAACCCCTACTTCCTCCTCGGTTTTGTAGATCAAGTTCCGATTTAAGCCAGAGACGATAGAATTGCTATTGCCTGCCGATCCGAACCCAGAGTTCTCTACTGGAAGCAAAGAAGCATAGCAGAAACTGTAGCTTAATATGGTAACTGTTTTTATTTTAGTAATGAATTATTAATTATTATACACGTTTTATTATATATCTATTTTTTTCAATTTTTTTAAAAATTCCAAAATTTTGAAAAAAAAAATGCCACATAATAAAAATAAAAACGGGAAACAGTTGTTTCAACTTCGTAAAACGTAAAAAAATAAAAAATACCGCAAAAATAATATTGGCCCCTTAGATCGTGAATTTACCCCTATGTGCGGCGTACGTTGAAGGGAGCAGATGTTTCGCTGTTGTGTAGGATTGTGGCTTCCATACCCTCATGGAATGACTGCACTATCTTCAGGAGCTTTGGAGGACAACCCACACTAACACGAACCGAGTACAGCCCCTCTCTGCTCACAGTATCAAAGGCTTTGTTAAGGTCGACAAAAGCCACGACCAGAGGACTCTTTTGCTCCCTACATCTTTCCTGTAGCTACCTCAGCGAAAATATCATGTCGACAATTGATCGCTGGGTCCTAAAACCACATTGTGCCTCTGGATATACGCGGTCCGCCAGCTTTTGTAGTTTAGCCAAAGTGGCCCTAGCAAAAGCTTTGCCGACAATGCTAAGAAGGGATATACCACGGTAATTGTTTCAATCACCGCGGTCACCTTTGCCTTTGTATATCGTGACTATATAAGCATCGCGCATATTTTGAGGCACGCATCCTTGTTCCCAGCATTTGGTTCACGTGGAGGAAGGATACACTTAAGCTTAAAGATTTCGGTGTAAATTTCGTCTTTGCCCGGGCTTTTACCGACTTTAAGCTGCTTGACGGCCAGGTGCAGTTCCTCTACGGTAGGTGCGGAGTCTAGCTCGTGCCAAGTATCCAGGACCGGGAGTAACACCATGGCTTCTGGTTGAATGTCGACTGGACACGAGTAGAGACCAGTGTAGTGTTCCATCCATCTTGCCATTTGACGACTGCTGTTTGTTATGACAGAGCTGTCAACTTCCTTTAGAGGAGCCGTCTTTTTTTGGATAGGTCCAAGAGCTCGCTTAATACCCTCGTAAACACCGCCCATGTTTCCTGTGTCCGCACATGCTTGGATTCCTTGACAGATTTCTGTCAAGGAATCCAAGCATGCAGCATAGAAGCGAGAGCTACGCTGGAGAGAGACTTTCGCCTTTTTGAGCTCTATACGTGCGGTATTACAAGGATTAAGGCGGAAGTTTAGAAAAGCCTGCCGTTTCAAGTCCAAAAGGCGAAGTGCTCCTCGTTTTTGAGTAACCAGTCGTGGGACTTTACCTTCTGGTATCCAAAAACTTTTCCTGCGGTGTCTGTGTCTTTATTTTGTCCCGTTCGCTTTGTACTGGTACGGAGCGGTCCCACCACGCCGAAATTTCATCGCAGACTATAGTGCCAAACAACTCCACTGCTTCCAAGTCCCAGGTCGTGAAAAGATTGATCCTCTTTCGACCAAGGGGCTTAGAAGAGTGAATCCTTTTTGGCACTAATCTGACTTTGGTGGAGACAAGACTATGGTCAGTGTCGCAATCGGCGCTGTGGAATGTCCGTGTATTGAGCGTTTCCCGCAGGTCCCTCCGTCTGGTAAGGGCAAGGTCTAACATGCCAGTGTTTTGAGCGGGGGTGCATACAAGAGACTTTTCGTGACAATTTTCCTTTGAAAAATGTGTTGGTGACGCACAGTTGGTATTTAGAGCAGAACTCCAACAATCGCTGTCCATTGTCGTTGAGCTTACCGACACCATGCGCACCTAGGCAATGGCCAGTCAGTATTATCCTGGCCGACCCTTGCATTAAAGTCACCCATAATGTGAAGCCTATCACGCGTGGATGGACGCACCCCGCTAACAACTTCGTTGAGCTGGTCGTAGAATTGGTCCTTACCCTCAGGTTTTGCGTTTAGCGTCGGTGCGTAAGCGGAAATTAGAGTAACATAGCCGCTTTTAGTCAACGCTTTTAGTAACAAGACCATGATGCGCTCAGATACACCTATGGGTGTCTCTATTGCATCAATAAGATTATTGCGGACTTCAAATCCTACTCCGTGCTCCCGCTTTTTCGAAGAACTCTTACCCTTCCAGTAAAAAGTGTAGTGAGCCTCGCGCGAAGAGCCCTCATCCTCAATCCTGGTATCCTGTAAAGCTGAAATATCGACGCTTAACCTGTTAACTTAGAAGTACATAGATAATTAATGTTTTGCGCAGGTCTCGAGCGCAATCAAGGTTTTCATCAGGTGTTCTGAAAACCTGTCCTCATTGTTCGGACTTTCCATGTCGCAAAGCACATGTAGTGAGAGATATTGCAGTTTTTAGGGTTTTTTATATTCTGAGCAGGTGGTTGGTGTTACAGCGTCAGCGTCAACTTTAAAGCTTGTGTCCCATTCACCCACACAGGACAAGTTAACGATGATGCGGATCAGTACCTTATTGGTCGAGGATTGCTCAACTTGAAGCAGGCGGTAACTGATCAGTGGACCTTCAATGGATCGTCCTTCCGTAGGGAGTGGCCCCTGGCACCCGCACATACGACGCCTATTCGTGCGGGCTTATAACCGGTAACTGCCACTCCCCGTGTTGTTTCCACCCTGCACGGTAGGAGGGCGAAGTGTCCTCTCCGCGGATGCTGCTGCGCCTGGGACAGGCGACTTTATGGCAACACGGGTTTGCCCAGCACCTATGCCCCCTTCTCTCTCCTCCCCGACATGGTCCACAAGAATGACGTGTGGTGCCGGTTTGGCCGCAGGAGCCTGGCTTGCGCCTAAACGGTGACTCCAGGTCCGGGTTTATTATTAGTTATCCTTATTTTTGGAGGCTAAGTGTCCGCCTCTCGAAGTTTCGAATCCCTTAGTCGCCTCTTACGACACCCACGGGAAGAAAGGGGGTGATGCTATTCTCACCCGATATTACACTGTCATTTTGATAGGAAAGCCGTAGAAATGTGTGAACATGTTTAGAAACGTTGAATAAACCCGTTCTTTTTAAAATTTTAACTTGTTTCTTTCATTACGCCGATCACGCCGATTACGCCGCCGCCGCCGGCCATTTTCAGACCGGCGGCCGCCGCCGATGGTTTGGCCATCGGCGCACACCTCTATTGCGCAGCACGCAGAGGCGGAGAGGGGTCGCTGTTCGCAGACATGGCGGTCCACAGCCCACAGCTGGGAGAGTGGCACTGACCGATGTGCAGCGGCGCCTGTATCTTGGTGACGCGCTTGGCCTTGGGCGCCGGCGTGAGCGCCTTGCGCAGCACGCAGAGGCGGAGAGGGGTCGCTGTTCGCAGACATGGCGGTCCACAGCCCACAGCTGGGAGAGTGGCACTGACCGATGTGCAGCGGCGCCTGTATCTTGGTGACGCGCTTGGCCTTGGGCGCCGGCGTGAGCGCCTTGCGCAGCACGCAGAGGCGGAGAGGGGTCGCTGTTCGCAGACATGGCGGTCCACAGCCCACAGCTGGGAGAGTGGCACTGACCGATGTGCAGCGGCGCCTGTATCTTGGTGACGCGCTTGGCCTTGGGCGCCGGCGTGAGCGCCTTGCGCAGCACGCAGAGGCGGAGAGGGGTCGCTGTTCGCAGACATGGCGGTCCACAGCCCACAGCTGGGAGAGTGGCACTGACCGATGTGCAGCGGCGCCTGTATCTTGGTGACGCGCTTGGCCTTGGGCGCCGGCGTGAGCGCCTTGCGCAGCACGCAGAGGCGGAGAGGGGTCGCTGTTCGCAGACATGGCGGTCCACAGCCCACAGCTGGGAGAGTGGCACTGACCGATGTGCAGCGGCGCCTGTATCTTGGTGACGCGCTTGGCCTTGGGCGCCGGCGTGAGCGCCTTGCGCAGCACGCAGAGGCGGAGAGGGGTCGCTGTTCGCAGGGAGGCGGCGCGGGCGCGCCCGCGGCGGGACTCGATCCATAGGCTGGCCTAGCGGGAAATACCGCTTTAAATCGACATCGATACTAATTATAAGGGCCTTATCACACTTGCGATTTACAAGCGAGGCGAAAGCGAACCGTTCGCGCGGGGTGTTCGTCGCGTGCCCGCAACCAATTCGCCGCGATGGTGTCGCGATTACGCCGCGACCGCGTGACAAATACGCCGCGACTGCGTAGCGAGTTTGCCGCGTCAAGAGTTGGTATCCATTATGTAGTAATAAATCTTATTAGTGACTGTCCAAGACTCAGATCACTCTGAGCGATTTACTGACGGCTGCGCAGCGTATTCGTTACGCGATCGCGGCCAAATCGCAACGCACTCGCGGCGAATTGGTTACGGGCTCGCAACGATTACGCTGCGTGCTCGCTTCGCTTTCGCCTCGCTTGTAAATCGCAAGTGTGATAAGGCCCTAAACGTTAAATTTCCAAACGATCATGATTAACACAAGAATGCTCGCTCACGGGCCCATTGGACCCATCGACCTTCAAAACCGTAAACAACTTGTGCGTTAAGCGTCGCGCGACGTTGCCGTTCTTAGTACCTTCTCGCAAAAGTCTCCCGCGCCGTTTTATGACGCCGCCGGCCAATATGCGCGCCGCGCTCGCGAGCGACGGACGTTTAAGATGCATATGGGTCCGTTGGACCCGAGAGCTACTAAATACGTTCGTTTTTTTTCGTACCTGGGTCTACTAGACCCATGCGCGACTAAATGTGTAACTTGTATTTACATTTTCTTTTGTTGTAGTAAACATTGTGATCTCTTTTTGTGATTTTTATTTTTAATAAAAATATAAGAGTAGTTTGAGAACATATAAAAATAAAACAATGAATACAAATTATTTTGACATTCTTCAATAAATATCATGGATGTTTAGTTATGTTAAGTTTTTAATTGCACTTTTCTGTAATCAATGTTTAGAAGTCATTATCTCTATTTTTTGTGGTATACATTTTGATCCCTGTTTATGTATTTTGATAAAGCTATAATCGTAGTTTAAGGAAATATATAAATAAGAACAAGTACAAATACTTATTAAAGTTAATATCATAACATAAGTTTTGAACCATTCATATAAACGTTAAAAACGTGTTTTTTTTTTATTATTATAATAATATGATAATGTTTAATTAATAAACCGTTGATTATTGTATTATGTTTGTTTTATTTAATAAATATATATATAAATCTAATGTATTTCAATATTTTTCTCTTTATGCTCACTTAAAAAAACTGGGTCCAATAGACCCACTAGCGACTTTTTAAACACATTTGTGTTTGAAAAAGGGGCGCGAGTGCTCTAGTGTTAACAATTGACCGTGTGATGACGGCAGTAAGAACACATTTGTCACCACCCCAAATCTTTACGTGGGTGTCGCAAAGACGACTGGGATTGATGTCACTGACCACTCGTTGATAGATTGATGATTACCACACTACTGCGATCGCCAATCCTTTTGCCCGGCGTGGCGATTGTGGGCACTTACCACCATTAGGGGTATGTACGATTAGTGATCAACAATTGGCCGTGTGATGACGGCAGTAAGAACACATTTGTCACCACCCCATCTCTTTACGTGGGTGTCGCAAAAGCCAACTGAGGGATTGATATGTCACTGACCACTCGTTGATAGATTGATGATTGCCACACTACTGCGATCGCCAATCCTTTTGCCCGGCGTGGCGATTATAGGCACTTACCACCATTAGGGGTAAGTACGCAATTACGCATTAGGAGCAATGCATACATAATAGGAGAGACCTTCGTCCAGAAGTGGACTGAGAGAGGCTGATTATGTGAATTAACACGTTCCCTGTGCATGCATCACATGTGATACATTAGAAGGTATTGATGATACGTGCATGCAGCATATATGATGCACGACCCTATTTAAATATAGGGCTGTAAAATGTGCTATATCAGCTGTAAAAAGTGACAATTTGATAAAATTAGGTATTGGCGGACTTTTAATACTGTTGCCAGGTTATGCTTGAAATTTTGTGCGAGAATTTGCACGTGAGAGGTGACACTATCGATTTTAGCTGCACATGGAACGTGTTAACGTTAAATTCTCAATGAAAAATGAGTGGTGAACAATAAGTAAAACGAGACATACCTTAGTGGGCGTATGCAAACGTGCGCTGTTGGACTTGCGCAGCTGCGGCGACCGAGGGGACTCCGACCGCGGCGGCGGCGGCGGCGACTCTGCCGCAACACAACACATATCATCCTCTAACTAATCTATCTCGGCTCACAACATTAACCCTTAAATGCATGATTTTTTATTTTCGTTCCAAAAACAAAATGTGCATACCTAATAGCGTCTCAAAGGGCTGCCAACCAAAAACCACAGATACGCGGGACATTCGGGAATAAATTGCGGGATGGGAACGATAATAACATTTTAAAAAATCCTTAATTTCAGATCGGTTCAATTTAGATGCACCTATTGCACCCATCGCAATGATTCATATTTTGGCAGTATACACGTTCAGTGCACGGTCCTCGCGGAGTATTGGTACGCATATCGCGGTACATTCAAATTAACAAGACGAAATTTTAAATTGCTTTCATTTACGTAAGTATTCATAATACTATTTTAGTATACCCTGAAAAGCGGGACAACTGGCGTCCCGCGCGAACCCTTTACGGGACGCATATTTTAGGGCCCCAGAAACGGGACGTCCCGCTCCCGCATATAGCGTGACGGTTGGCAGTCGCAAGCACGAGAAAAATAGAAAAAAAAACTGTGGACATATTTTGGGTGGTATTTGTACAAACAGCAACACTCCTAACGGACCATTAAAGACAGAGCAGAGAGAAAATGAAAGAGATAAATATAGTTATATTATGTCAACTTCAAATTAAATAATATACGGAAATGTTGATCGTTCGCACTGTTCGCAACTTGGTCGAATAATACAAATCGGGTGCCGAAATCTTATGAGACTAGTATCACGACTTCGGCCGAACTCTGCTGACCAATGGGACAGGCATTGCTACGGTTAACCAATGATCGCTCGCGGTTTCTTCAGAAGGTGACATTACCATGGTTACGTAATAACAAAAACGTTTAACCAATGATTGTTCGCGATTTTTCCGGAAGCTGACGTTACTATAGTTACGTTATATATAACATCCGCTTTAGTCCTGGAGACGTCAATCTAACTTCAGAGCCGGTAATTTGACTGCTAAGCTGCTATGTAGAAATTTTCGTTCATTTTCCTTTCAACGGCTGTCACTGTCAGATATTTTTTCAAAGTTAGAATTTCAGCCAGTAACTATCAAGTCTCTATTAAACATTTGTATGGCTACTGACAGATTAAAGGATTATAGGACTGTCAAACGTCTATCGACCATATTTCCACAAAGGTTACATAAGTATTCAACTAACGTCAACTAAGAGATGTGATGAATTATAATTTTATAATAAAGACAGCAATAGCATTTGTCTCTGTCAATGAAAAAAAATAATTTCAAATTGCCCGATAACATGGCTATTTGTAAAAATATCTTGACTTGGAAAAATACCTCGCCTATTAATGTCAGATAAATCATGAAATCCGATTTGAAGAAATCGTGATTAAATTACTAAACGGTTTTAGACAAATCTATGAAGAACTGTCGTTATCCAGTTTCCACAAGGAACAACGACATCTAGCGTCTAATCATGGCCGATAGCTAATTCTTAATTTTCGTAGACGAAGGAATTTTTATTATGTCAACTAGTTTTCAAATCTTTCAAATACTAAAATTTTGACGCAACAAAGATTCGATGACATATTATCATCGGGGACCATCGGAAATGTCGCGATCGTTAACGAAAAATACCGAACCCATAATATTACACGACCAAATTGCATCCTTTGCCAAGTGGCTCAACATTCCTAAGTAACTGACATGTGACTGTAAGTATGATTCTCTTTCATGCAATATTTCCAATTTCTGAAGTGTATACCCAGCTGTGTTGCTGTTTGTACTACTAATCAAAATTTCGATACATCATACATTATCCATTTTTTGCAAAATCGTGCATGATAAAACATGCTAATATTATTTACTTTTAGATTGAAAAGTATATTAAATTCAGTAATTGTAAAATCGTTATGGTACGAATTACAAAATTCCAATAAAAAATAATTTCCACTTGTCACGTAGTAGTCCATTGTAGGTAATAGTTATTTGTTATACAAGGGTGCAAAGTTGTATTTTACCCGCGAGTATGAAATTGAAACGCGAGCAAGCGAAAGGATTCTATAGTTGAACCACGAGCGAAGCGAGTGTTTTAACATACGAGAAGTAAAATACATTTGCACCCGTGTGTAACACATTTCCCCTCACTATAGCGAGGAAACTCAAAAAAGGTAATTATTTGTTCACATTACAATCATCATCGGGTTAGTGATAATAATTTTCCAAATACATCATGTATTTAATGCAAGATTTTGTCGCAGTAAACTTACCACGAAAAAGTAAACGCAGCACGATTTTAACACATTCCTGTAGTTGCACACCAACGCCAATGCATTATTAAATCATTCTCATTCATTATTTTTACAAAATTATAACAGAACACCCTGAAAGTTGTTTAGTTTACTATTTTTATGCGTGTTCGAGTCGGTAAATAAAGATTATAACCTATAATATTCTTTGACAATGTTGACGTTGACATTTTCTGCGTTTTGTGATTGCATCTAGTCAACTTATCATCATTCATTATTGTTACTTATGGAATTTTAGGATTTATATGTTAAAATCATCATATTATATAAAGGTTTGTATTTTACACTAAATTCTCAAACAAATTATTTAATTATCATTAATATGGAACAATTTCCATGAGCATTTTACGTTTTGTTATTCCAAAACCAAGATCATTACTTTGCCACACAAGTGAATAATATGCGTTTTTACACGTTCGTATTAAAGGATAAACGAGCACTTTACGAGCTAGTGAGGGGAAAAATAAATTATACTCTATTTCTCAAACTATTAACTCAAAATTCACTGACAAATGTATCTATCCAGCAGGAGGTCAATAATTAGTAAATATACAGATTAATTGAAACATTAAAAACTCACCATGATCAGTATTCCGTCTTTGAGGTTGAACTATTGCAACTTGCTTGCCTCCGGCGCCGGAACTGGCTGTACATCAATCAATTTCAATATTATTACATTAAATTCTTTGTATAAAAAATGCCTACAATTATTGAGACCACCTTTGGCCATAAATGGAATTTACTGACTGCTTCTTGGAAAGAAAATCACTTCCTAGCTAAAGCCAGATAGAAAACAAAACCATATACAATTATACAACCCATATACAAGTGGCTGTAATACACTTTTACTAAATAACTTCCACCCTGTATCACTATCTTTTGATATTTTTTTCTTGTATACAAGTTTTTGGACTTGTGTTGATTTTTTTTTAGTCCTGCCCATTAAAAGATTAATGTAAGGGCATATATGTCACTGCTTTTTAAATTTTACTAGACCCACCAAAATAAATTGATTTTGTTATCCATACCATTTGTGTGTGTTGTTGTCTAATCAAATATGTTTTAGTCACTTTAAGTATTGTTATTATTTAACCCTTTACTGCATACGAAGCCATATACGGCCGCTATAAAATTGATTGCCATTAGAGTTCAAATTTCAACAACTTATTTTTTTATTCATGCGGTTAGGGGGTTAAGTATGGTACTACTGGTTTCTGTGTATTGGGTTCACTGCAACGCTTATAAACAAATTGAATAATAAAATAAAAAATCCCTCGGGCGGGCAAATGTCCAGGGTGCTTAGCCAAGTTGCCAATCGCTAGCGCTTAGTCGTCAATCGTAAGCGAACGGCAGCTAACTGTCTTTGTCGCACTAATAGGAAAAAGTGACAGAGGGAAAACTATGATACGCTACTAAGCGCTAGCGATTGGCAACTTGGCTAAGCATCCAGGCCTGCTACCGCGAACATCGAAGTTTGCAAATTGCGGGGATTTGTCTCTGTCACTCCAACGAAGGCGTCATTAGAGTGACAGAGAAAAATCCCCGAAATTTGCGAACTTCGATGTTCGCGGTAGCAGGCCAGGTATGATTAGAGGACACATACCGGGCATGGAGGCGCGGTGCCGCAGTTCGAGCGCGAGCTGTATGTCCCGGTCGGGCGGCCGCGGCGGCGCCGCCAGTGTGCCGCGCCGGCTGCCGCGCCCAGTCGGAGTGGGGAGCGCCAGCGCTGACCGACATTTGTTTTTACAAATACAATACAAAACTGTTTATTCAGGAAGACCAAGAAAAATCATTGCTGAAAAAGCTTCCAATCGGAAGCAAGGCATTGCTTGGATTCCTTGACGCTGGTCTTCCGTGAAATATAACTAACAAGACTCAAAGATATTTAAACATTTATTTAGTGGGTTACTCACTTAATTTAATCATTTACATGTCGAGCAATTATAGACTTAAATACGTACCCAGAAAATATGTATTATATAAATTGCATTCAAGAAATTTAGTGACTGCTTTGATGAGTAAATGACATCATAAAATTGCATGTAACAAGTAGAGTAGGTATAATAGGTATTGAACTAGCCAAGGAGTATTTACCCATTGTTATTGTTAGGGCCCTCTGGCAACAAACTGTCTTTCAGTTTGGCAGATGACCTGAGTTAATTATTTCCCGAATAAATCTATTATTCCTTAGTAACCATAATTACAACAACTTGGGATACATATCTCAATCTCACCATAACTCTTTTAGGAACTTAAATAATTTTGTAAACTTTACAAGCAAAGATGGGCATTATTCGAATAAATTTTTATCGGAATAATTATTCGAATAAACAATAATTCACGATTTCTTTATTCGCGAATAATTTAGTCACGAATGATTTATTCGCGAATGAATCATTCACGAATAAATCAGCCACGAATGAATTATTCTGCTGGTTTTTAAATGACGAATGATTTATTCGTTATTTTCATTCGAATAAATCTACGAAAAACATATTTTTTCTGTTGCATTATATTAAATTAAACAACATCAAGCATAATATTTAACATAAATCGTGAATACTGTAATTTGTTCTAAGTTCTAGCACGCTAAAGAATGTTACGGGTTAGGGGTAATATATAAACCCAGGTAATAAGTATAATTAGCGAGACGAGTGGCGACCGGGGGTGGCGGGCGGCGACGGGTGGTGGTGGGTGGCGACGAGTGGTGGTGAATGGCGACGGATGGTGGTGGGTGGTGACGGGATGCGGTGGGGGGAGGCGGGCGACAACGGGTGGCGGCGGGCGGAGGCTGGGGGTGGCGGATGGAGGCGGGTGGCGACGGGTGGTGGTGGGTGGCGACGGGTGGTGGTGGGTGGCGACGAGTGGTGGTGAATGGCGATGGGTGGTGGTGAGTGGCGACGGGTTGCGGTGGGGGGAGGCGGGTGGCGACCGGGGGTGGCGGTGGGTGGAGGCGTTGGGTGGCAGGCGGCGGCGGGTGATGGTGGGCGGCGACGGGTTGCAGTGGGGGGAAGCGGGTGGCGACCGGGGGTGGCAGCGGGTTGAGGCGTCGGCGTCGGGTGGCAGCCAGCGGCTGGTGGTGGTGGGTGTCGGCGGGCGAAGGCCGGCGGCACCCGTCGCCACCCACCACCACCTGTCGCCATTCACCACCACTCGTCGCCACCCACCACCACCCGTCGCCGCCCGCCACCCCCGGTCACCACCCGCCACCCCCGGTCACCACCCGCCTCCCCCACTGCAACCCGTCGCCACCCACCACCATCCGTCGCCATTCACCACCACTCGTCGCCACCCACCACCACCCGTCGCCAAAGAAGTGCAGAAAGTGACTTTGTTTTAATAATTATTCGTGAAAATTCATTCGACGAATAAATTATTCGCGATTAAATTATTCTACGAATAATCTATTCGAATAAAAATAATCATTCGACAATTTCATTCGTCATTCGCGATGATTTTTTTTATTCTTATTCGTTATTCGTCATTCGAATAAATTTTGCCCATCTCTGTTTACAAGTATGATGATTTAACTACTGCCACATACAAAGTTATTTGAATGAAAACTTTGGAACATAGTAAAAATAAGACTAACATTAGCTAATTTGAAGTCATTGAACTCTATTGGGAACAATTCAATGACATCTAATAAGGTTAATGATTGGCCTGACAAAATGTTGATATAACATTATTTCATTTCATTCATTTCATTACTTTAAACAACTCAATATTCACATGTGTATAATAATAAATATCATGAGAAAATCTTAAGTCATGTTTCCACTCACAATCCTGAGTGAGCATTAAGCAGATGAAAACCAGATTTCACATAGCAAAATGTTCATTCATCAGCCCATGAACAAGTGAATGCTCACACACACTACATAGAAACACTCTTTTAAACAAAATCAATGCAATGTTTAGTTCAATCAAGGCTTGCATTGTGAATACTAAGCAACAATATGTACAATAGATAGAATCATGACCAAGAAACTAATATTAAATTTGTAATAAATGTGCCAAATAAAATGAAAGATTCTATTGAAATCAGTCCTTTCTTGTTCTTTCTAATCCACATACCTGGCTGTGTCTTATTCCGTTTTGCTTGTGGTGCATCATACTCCCAGCGCAGTTTGCGACCACAAATGTCCAGCTCATCTCCATGTTGCAGCGCACACACACTCACTGGCGCTCCGTTCACTAGGGTAGTTCCTGATCCAACATTGCGTACCACCGTCTAACCAGAGACATACATTAACAATAATAGTTATTAGGGTAGATAGAGTAAAAAACATCTAATTGGTGTACATATTATAGTGTAGCTGTAGATCAATATTATTCAAAACAGTGATAAAAATGGATTGTACACATTAACAACACTGGTTGAGGATAATTGAAAGAATCACAATTTTCTCAGAATGCATTGCACATGCTTTCAGAGTCAAAAATATACATCCTTAGTATCCTCATTACCAGGGTTCATTGAACCAAAACCACAATATAAATAGATTGTAATGAGTTCAGAATGCAAAAACCTATGAATGGTTGTTGGGGCCCTTGCAGGACTAGGACATTGGTAGCATGAAGACCGCGTTACTAACCTGATTGGCGTGCACAGTAACGGTGGCGTGGTGAGGGCTGACCTCGGAGAGCAGTACGCGAATGTCGCAGGCGGCACTGCGGCCCAGCGTGCACATGCCCGAGCCCAGCACGAAGCTCTTGCTCTTGGCGCGCCCCGCGCGATCCAGCACCACCAGCCGCCCCGCCATATCTGCGTCAGCACCACAAAAACTTCACTTTTGTTGTCACAAAACAAGAGGTTACCGTTATTATTGTTTCTTCGAAAACAATACTTTTTTCACATTATTTTCGTATAGAGGGATATAAGGCACAAAAATAATAATGAAAAAATTCAAAGAAAACACTGCAATATTAACGTAAACACATTTTTTTATTATCGCAAGCCGGTAGCATCATGTATACTATTACTTACTCGTGTCAAGTTCTCAGAGCCGGTTTACACGATAAACATAACATAATCTTGAAATAGAATCTAAATTAATTGTCTTTGTACACTACACAATATAAAATATATTTCCAACACGATTAAAATTGAGAAATTACGTCTGATCTTGATCATTCTTTTTCAACGGACAAAAAATGATGCCAGTAATGGCGTCCCAAACTTCGTGGACGTACGAAAGCGCGGGGAACGTAAACTACCACAGATAATATAAATAGAAAAAGTTTAAGTAGAACCCTTGTCAAATTTCCTGGTTACACTTACACGCAAGATGCACGTATTTTATTTTACATTGATTTTACCAAAGTATACAAATAAATGTTTATGTAGAACACCTATTTAAGATTAATATAAGTTATTTATTTAATCGGTAAAAGCTCTTGGACAATGTTACCATAGTAGCGGCGATTCATTATTTGAACATCAAATTATTTAAGACATTTCTATAATATTTAGGTTACTTGACTCTTAATGCTAAGTTTTTTTTTTTAATTAATCTATTATGCGCTAATTTTATGTGACATTCGGCTTGTTAAACCTACTTCTCTTAAAAAAAACTGGCGTGGACCGGATTTCCGAGTCAATTCAACTGTCAAGTGTCAACTGTCAAGCGTTTCTTAGTAAACTGTTTATTTATTTTTATTAGATTCAAAATATATTTATTTATTATTGATGTTTTCCTACTAAAAAATAAACAGAAAATTAACAACTTAGATACGTGGCAATCCCAATAAAATAAATTACTAATTCATCATTTTATAGGATTTCTCAGAAAATGGATGTTAATGCACAAAACCAAAATCAAAGTTACTGGTTATTATTTAGAGAGGATCAAAGCAATGTTATTTTTAGTAGCAACAACTTTACTATCCAAAACCCTACACAAAGTAAGTAACGCTTCTACCATGTGTATAAATCAAATTTTTATATGGTGTAAATTTTTCGTTTCTGATTGTAGTTACTGCACAAGAGGCGAGGTACATAGTGAGCACAGGCGATAACAACAGACAATATATTCAAATTAATGAAGTACCGACGGCAGCTGCTCCTCAGGAGTTACCTGAGCCCTGTGGAGTTGAGCCAGAACCTGAAAAGCAAAAAGAGGAAGACGAGTTTTGGGATAGAAACAAGATCAAGCATTTACTGACGCTTTGCCTTGAGAATAAGCTGAGCAATGCCAGTGGCGACAAGGAGAGGGCTCTATGGGAGCACATTGCTTCCACCATCGGCACTACTGCTGAAGACTGCATCAAAAAACATGGGAACTTAAGAAGAACTTATGTAAGACTACTGAGAAAGAAAAAGATGGGGAGGAACATTAAATGGGTCCACTACAACCTATGTGATGAGATCTATAAAGACTACAAGAGCCCTTTATTATTAGAGCCTTGGGAGGATTTAAAAATAAGAAAACTGCTCAGTTTATACATAGAAAACCTGCACAGGTTTCGTGACTCAGACTGTCGGCAGAAGGACATCTGGAAAGAAATAGCTGCCCAAATAGGATCTACAGAGTATAGCTCATACCATAAATTTAAGAACTTGAAAAGAGCCTACTTTACTTGGCTTGAACGCGGCCGTGAGACAGGCAAGTTTGTTAAGAAATGGCCATACCAACAATACTTTGAGAGAATCTTTTATAATTACAAGCCAAATCTCAAACCTTGGGACCGATTTAAAACCAAACAGTTAATGGATGCCTATGCTCAATACAGTCATAAGTTTCAAAATCCAAAATTTCAAAAGAAGGAATTGTGGAAAGAGATATCTACAATGGTCGGAGAAAGCCCTGAAAATTGTGACAGGAAATTTAGGAATCTGAAGCAAACATATGTTAAATTGAAGAGCCAAGCAGGAAGCAGACACATGACAAAGTGGCGCTATTACAAAGATTTTGAGGCACTATATAGCAGCTCTCCAAATTATGAATCAATGAAAAATGCAGACCCAGAGGACTATATTACGCAGCTTCTACAGTTCTACATAGACCATAAAGTGCAATTTCTAAACCCACTTGCAAGGAAAAAGCATCTATGGAAATTAATTAGCCCAAGGTTAGGAATGTCTCCTGAAGAATGTGACAGGAAGTTCCGGAACTTAAAGCAGACTTATATGCGTCTTGTCGAGCGCAGGGAACCCGGTTATCAAATAAAGTGGCCATATTATTCATACTTTGACAAAATATATGAAAATCCTAACATCTCTCATATGGAATGTAGAGAAGAGGATAACCCAGAGTTCACTAAAGCAGTCAAGGAAGTTCAAGAAAGGAAGGAAAATGATAGAAAGTTTGATAGACTGCTAAAACTTGTAGAGGAATCAAACTGTATACAGAGGGAGAGGAACAGAATTCTTCAAGCTCTGATCAGTCAAAAATAAAGCAATTATTATCAAAATGATTTGTTTTCATTTAACTTTTAAAACTCATTTGCTGTGCTTTTCCTACAGGGCTGTCAATAAGGTAAAATACCTAATTACTGACAGTGGTACTCAAAATATCATAAGAGGCATGCCACTCAGTGCTTCTGCCTTGGTTTCGCGTCCACACTAACCAAGCCGCTCCCCCAGTATGGCCCCGTCTAATGGCGCCATCAAACAGGCGCGCTTTGGGTGTCCCTCTCCTCGATCACTTTTTATTTATTTTATTACATAAAAAGCATTACACACCACACCGGCGGATAAGGCTGCGTTTTCACCAGTGTGCGAGGATGTGTTTCCATACAAATGCCACCTCGCTCGAGTAATTAATAGGTGTCATTTGTATGGAAACTCATCCTTGCACATCGCTGGTGGAAACGCAGCCTAAAGGGGCAGCCAGAGACGGGAAGGAAATCAAGATTGCATATTATCCAATATTAACCGTTGATAGTTAATGCCCCAGTGAAAAACTCGTCTTAAGATTTCCAGAATATTTACCTTCCACCTTCTCTATTTGTAGCATTTATTTTTGGGTGTAAAGCTGTTGTAAACTACTTGCAAAACGATGTGTGAAATATGACCTATACCAAAATTGCTTATACCAATAATCTGCATTGTTTGAATTTCAGTAGAAATTCTTGTATAATCAGCTGCAGACTAATCGAATAAAAGCAGCTGCCGAAGTATTGTGAGCAACTGACTCATTGTTCCTAATGGCACAAAGACATTTACGACCAGGTGCACGTTGCACATGCCGGTGCCGCCGCCACGTGGCATAGCTTTCTTTGTCCATGTGCCATTTAGATTATCATAAGACATGCAAATCCTGGCTCTGTACGAAAAGTGAAGGCGTCAGGCTATACGCCTCACGTGCCTCGACTTCATCATCATATCAGCCGAATGACGTCCACTGCTGAACATAGGCTTCCCCCAAAGATTACCACAATGACCGGTCCTGCGCCACCCGCATCCAGCGGACTCCTGCGACCTACCGAACACGCAATGATGTAGGAAATAAAAAGCAGAAAAAGTTTAGAAATGTTTTTGTTTTATTGTTACCGTTCTTATGCTTTTATATGTACAAACAAACTATAATAGATTATCAGTTTTCATTCTGAAATGAGAAATCGTTAGCAAAAAAATAATAATGTCGACCGGCGGCTATCGATACCTATGTAATGGATCAACGCTATCGAGTACACTGATTACGCTTACGTCTTAACTTAAAAATACATCCGCGTGAATTTAATTAGGACTTAACATTAAATTCGACATCCATAACTCTACAACAATAAGGAATGGAAATCTTGAAAAATAAAAATTAGAAGAATCACACCGGATTCGTCCCTTGCCGGCTCGCGCACATTCACTCTCCAGCCACGCAACATACACGCTAACCTGGCACATGTCGTGCCGCACTAGCCTAACTGGCGCCGCGCCTCGGTCCGGCCCCGACTCCGCAGACTCCGCTTTTAACATCATCTCGGTCGTTCTCGTGAATGCTCGAGACATTTGAATTTGGAAAAGCGGAGTCCGCGATGAGTCGGGGCGTCAGTCTTGTAGGTGGCACCGACTCGAGGGCGCCGCGACGCCGGACGCCGCTCGCGTTCACTTCTTGGCGTTCTTCTTGGGAGACGGGGCTTTGCCTTTGGCGTTGTTTGACATTTTCGCTTTCTTGCCCTTGGGTTCACCCTCTTCGTCGTCGTCATCCTGAAACATACGTTTTAGAGTCACAAACGAGTATTGGAACCGCGACGGTCTACTCTACTACTCCGTTTACTAAAATACTTTGGTAGGAAAGTTAAGAACTGAAGTTTAAAGTCTCCCCCCTCTTTATATTTTGTTTTTCAGACAAATGCCTCGAAAGCAATCACAGGCGGGCAGCGCGACGCCAAAACGGCATCGCGCACCCGTCAAACAACACATGGTCGGTTTCGGTTTTATCATCATCAAACAATAACAAATTTTCAAAATAAAAACGTGTGAGCTATCAGAAGGTAAAGGGAATGAATGAGTACAGAAAACCAACAGCCAATGTAATGTGACAACATAAGTAGCAATAAAATTTTGGACAGCACATTTAGTGCTGTGAGCGCCCAGTTTTACTATTTAACGACAGTCAATGATTTGGTGGAAAATAACCACTTAAGTGTTTAGAGAGAGATCGCCATTTTGACTGTCATTTTTAGCCCATTCGAGGCCCGTCGCTATTCCAAGAAAACTTGTGTAATGCATAATTTTACGCCTTTATAATTATACAAGGCAACGATGTAATGGGCCTCAAATGGGTAGCAGAATTGGGCTAAATCCTTTTCCCTCTGTTAAGCGCTCCGCCTATAAAATATTAGTTGAAGGTTTTCAGTACCTCATTCGTCTTGCGCTTGCCTGCAGATGATTTCCTTTTATTTTCATCTTCCTGTAAATTTAGCAAGCTACTGAATCAGTGAAGTCATACAAGTGAGATATTAGGATTATTCCTGACAAGTCTGAGTTATCAAGAATTTGTCAGAAACTGTACAAGTTTTGATAAATTATATGTACTGAATATAGGTAAATGATACAGGATCTAGAATACTTTTCAAGTACCATCCATCAATGACTATTTTAATTGATGTAGTAACAGAAGTACTATCCAATTTCTGCAATTTATCCAAATTTTACAGGTTGCAAGGCCAAGGCTAGTAGCAAAAATGCGAATTTTAACTTGATGATATTCAGGAATGATTTACAATGTTTTGATAAGCTGAAAATTAATAATTGGTAATACAAATAGAAACTGACCTTGAACTGAGAGTCATCTCCTTCTTCCTCATCGAGCATCTCTTCTTCCATCTCTTCCATATCCTCGAACTCCTCTACAAGTGCTCCGAGCAAGTGCTGCCCGATGAGATGTACGGGGCCAGAACCCTGAAGCGAAAACCCGTGAGATCAACAAGTGTGGTAGTACTGATGATTAGTATGATAAGTTTGTTTTATCAGACAAATGCCTCGAATGCAATCACAAGCAGGCAGCACAGCACCAAAACGGCACTGTGCACCCGTCAAATAACACGTGGTTCGTTTTATCATCACCAAATTTGGAAAACAGGAAATTAACTTTTCTATGTTGATTTAAACTTTCACAATTATCACACATAAGACAAACGGGCCTCAATCACGTAAACTTACGTTAATGTTGTGTAACTTTTCTGTTGCTAAAACAGTATTTTTAAATTTGCTATGATACAATGCAAATTCTAAAGTTCAAGAGATCATGAAAATGTTACAGCATACTTTGGTCAAAGCCAATTTCAATAAATAAATACCATTATTCCCAAGCTCTGAGAGTTCAATTAAAAGTATGGAAATATCTTTCTAGCAGGTGGTACCTATACCTATTATATAGAAGGTATTCTATACAAACCAAACTGAGAAAGTGCCCTTGGACTTTGCTTCAGAAGCAAAATATCCTGTTAATAAGACCAATTGCCACATACCTCATTGAAAACAAATTGCTGTCATTATTTTGTGTTGCCATACCATTTTTATCAGACATTCTACCTATTCTTATATTCTACATGATAATTTATGATACAGTCAGCACTAAATTTCCAGAAGCAATAATTTATGCAAAATAAAAGCTTACCTGAATTAGTGTGAATGTGACAGGAGCATCAGGGAACTCTAGGTCTAGTCGCGCCTGCCGCGTCTCTCCCACCTTCAGGATGGCGACAGGGATCTTGATGGAGTCTTGCAGTGACATTGTTTCTACCTGAAAATTAATACAACCTATTGTTACATACTTTTAAGGCACACTCTGTTTAGGGGGAAATGCCCAGTCACAAAAAAGGGCATTGAATTGTTTATAAAAAACAATAGAGGAAGTTAATGCAGACAATAGTCTCATTGTCCAATGTGTTGCTAGGTGAATTTCCTTGAAACCCCAAAACAGGGAGTATTATGGTCTATAAATAATAGTACTTGATTGATGGTTTACCAACAGTTCATGATAGGTATGTGTTTATAATTTGATTGTAAACACTGAGACACAAATTAGGTTATGTTGTTAAACATGCTTTATTTTGTTTGTCAATGCCAAGTAATCATGTTTTTAGCATGACCAGCAAGAATAACTAACCAATAACACCACATGTTTAGACAAAGGATTTAGAAATATGACTTTATTACTACAAATGCAGGCAACTAGCTGAACTAGCTGTAACAAAAAAACATTTAGTGCTTTAATGAATATCTAACGACACGTCAAGGTCGGCCTTTCATTATCGACATAAGGTAAAATCTTCCCATACATAATTATACTGATCGTGACTGTTAAGGGTAAATAAAGCAGTAAGAGTTACTAGTATGTTTTTGAAGCCTGTGACCTTGATTGTATGATAGAAACTGTGCCTTGTCACGCTGATAGCGCTATACTAAGAATAAGTAGATTGTTATTGTCTCACCTGCACCACGTTGAACTCGTCGGCCTTAGCGTCGGGCCCCAGGAGCGCCATGCGGATCAGCAGCTTGTTGCTGCGCGGGTACTCCACCTTGGCCTCGGGGTCCCATGTCTCCGACTGGTGCGTCGACGACAGGGTCACACCTGCAACACCGGCCACTCACGTCACTCCCCATAACCTCAAACGCGTCCACGCCCGTCGATTCCTATGGCACTTCCGAGAAACGAGATGCGATCGCCTGACGCTTGGACGCCACTTTTAAATTACGCGCCTTTCGCATGTCAAACATATTCGCGAACATATCGCCGGGCGGAAAATCGATACCGAGTAGCTACGAGCGTGGGCAAGACAATAACCTCATTGTCGAAGAATTGATCACCGCCCATGGCTGTGACCCCCGCACAAATTAGCCATTTCACATATCGCTAAACCCAGATTGAAAATGGCGGCAAGTTCGTTGCAAATTTGCAAAATTATTGTTTCCATAAAACGTAACTACACATCTTCACAAGTACGGTGTACAAGGCTCAAATCAATAAGGAAATAGAAATAATCACTGAAATAATATTAAAATGGCGAGTAAGCCGGGTGTCAAAACTGACGCTAACAATAAGTAGGTATTTCTCGTACAAGTACAAACATTACTTCACAAATAATTACACAATCTTAAGCGTAATATACCAAAGGTTACCGCTTACCATAGAAATATTCGTCCGACATGGTGATTTCACTAATTTAATGAGATTTTCGCGACACGATCACGTGCGAAGCCGGCGCACACAAAAATCTGAAGACTTGAAGACTGGTGTTGTCAGCCTAAACTCCTAAATTCCTTAGCGTGTGGCAAACTCCCCACTACCGTTTCATGGGCGAATAATACGTGTTCGATTTCATTACATTTCTATTTGCCTTTTTATTTCTCTTGCATATTTAGCGCAGCACTTAAGCGAGAGACACTGATATTCGATCGTTTCTAGCTGTAGCGTGCCACGATTAACGTTTTATTTCTACATCTACAGATCAGGAGATTACTAAAACTTTAATGTGGTTGGTAATATTTAGTCAGGTCAAAGATTAACCTCTATAGCTAATCAGCATTCACGCACTAGTGTCCACAGGTAGCTTGTTTAGAGAAACGATAATATTGTGAAATTACTGTTATATAAAAATTTTAATAATCAAAAGTCTATTAGTATAGCGAAATATCGCATATTAGTAATATTCATAAAATAAAATAACTGATATCTCATTGAAATAGCTCAGAATACATAAAGTGATCCTCTCTTCCCTAACAAAGAAACGTATAAAAACCCCAATAACGATTAAATTTATTTATTTTTTTGTAAAATTATTGTCAAAATATTATGCATATTTGAAATATTTAAGAGATGGCGTGCATTGTACCCTATATTGCGGGAGTAAGTTAAGATTATTTTGTAGCAACATTATTTATCAACACGGCCATAGAGCAAAACAATACGTTCAGAAATTTGTGCCTCTTCTGCCTTTGTGCTTAGAATTTACGGAGGTTTCAACGGTATAGGCGCCAAATTACTGTTTTCAGCAAAAACTAAGTAAATTAAATATACAAAAGCAAATTATTTATTTTTGTGCAGACGAGTTGGTCTAATTGCTAATGTATTTGTAGTCTGTGTCTGTATCTGCAAGCTACGCGACGCGTAGACTGAAGATTTGCAAGATACGACATACATAACGAATAAGAATATTTTAATTTATTTAACATAATCATTATTGATGTGGTCATCACTACTGCTAGGCTAGGTAAAGGAACTAGGTATCTATTTAAATTATAATTGCCTAAATTACGAAGCGCAATCGCGATAGCTTCCGGGATATAAGCGTGATGTAACTATTATTTTAATTATTTATTAATCATCAATACGTACGTATTGATGGTATTATTCATTTTCGTCCCACATGGGTATGCACTGCAGTGTAAAGTTATAATTTTATTATTACCATAAAAAAAGTGTTCGATCTCCTTTTTCCTCTCTTCTTCCTTTTTAGCTTCCTCCATTGCCGCTTGCATAAGGAAAAACGCCATCATTTCGTAGATTTATAACTAATTTGTATTATTATTTACCGAAAGGAATAACCCAATTTAAACAAAGTTATTAAAAAAAATAAGCAAATACTTTTGAAGTAAGCCACAAGTTAAGACTCCTCTCCACAGATAATCAACATAAATATAAAGAAACGGGGAAACACCTTTGAAACATCCTACATTCATGTTTGAAACAAAAATATCTTGACGGACCAATGACAGACTATAATTTTGCCGATTTCTAAGAATCCTAAGAATGAACATTTGACACTATACTTGCAAATATACAGTGTGTTTTCATGACCCGGGCTTTTATGAAAATGGATAACAATACGCATTACTAGTATACTACTACCAATCGTTGTTAAGTATCATAATTTGACAAATATTTAAATAACGCTAAATCTAACGCGTGTAATGCTTAGTTGTCAAACATTGCGAGTGGCTGCGATCTGTCATTGTCAAGTGCAAATTACCAATTCATTTTGAAATACATTTCTTCGCAATTAACTTTCCTTAGAAAGTTAATTACTTTTAAATTTAGAATAAATAATGATCACGGTTTAGCTAAAAATCTGCATTGCATTCCTCGGTTTCAATAAAAGCTAGTATTATGGTAACACACTGTATACTCGAGCTTAGATTGTCAATAGAAAAACGCGGCAAATTCAATTTCTAAATAGGTAGCCAACAAGCCAACTTTTCGCCTTTTTTCTACTACGGTGGTTGGGCAGAAAATAGTTTCATACTATAATCATACGGCAGTACGAAACCGTCTCAATTAATGTGAATTAATTAATCAACTTTTACCATTACGTTATCGTTAAACCACTAGAACTTTCTAAACGAGATAGATTATGGATATTTCTTTGAATGGTTTCTTAACATTGTTCGTAACTTTTGTTGACCACGTCTTTAGGGACACGTGTCTGTTCAATCGAACCGGATGGAGGGGGCCAGTTGGGTACCTTTCCTCGTAAATTCATTTGTGCGTTGTGCGAGATAGTTTCATGAACCCGATCATTTAGGCGATCATTACATTTTTGAATATAAGTTTTTAAACCTCTTACTACAGCGCCATCTACGTTAAGTAACTATCTCCGACTACCTAAAAATCCTAAATTATGCTTATCTGTGGTCAAAAGTTAAAGCCACAGATAATTTATTTTCGTTGCCATTTTGGATCAATTTCGAATCGAGGACGTTCATTTATTTAATTTCTATTGGTTATACATATCAACTTCTCTTTTGTCATTGGTCGTGTTAAATATTTACAAATGTATTTGCCCAAATCGACCAATAGCTAACCGTCTTTTGTATGTTTTTTTTTTAACAATGGGCTATCTCATTTCCTCGATTGACATAAATTTATTTGTCAAAATACCGTATAAAAATATTGCCTTCGTTTATTAGCTCCATCGTTTCTTTTAGTTTTTCCCGTATCCCAAAGTTTCTTTCATCTAATTCCGAAGCATAACGCGAAGCGTAACACCACAGTGTTTAAGTGTCCGACGATTTCTGCACAGCAGTGTAGACAGAGTGAGTCTCCGTTCGGATTATTGCCTCGTTCTTGACCTTATGCCATCGACGCTCGAATAGTTATATTGTGTAACGACGCCAAAAACATGCAAACGACCGTTGCCAAGTCGCATATCGCGTTCTATAAATATTAAAGCTCACATAAATGCTATTTCGTGAACTGTCAAAATGTCTAATAAGAAATTGGCCAGGTGAAACGCGCGTGTGAAGTTAGGGCTTCTAGTGCGTATCGTGACCGTGTACATACAGTACATAGAACTGTACACATTGTTCGCAGAGTGGAGTGTCGCTATATGGTGAATAGGTGACGGTGACGTGAAGCAAGCGTCGATTTGGAGTGGATGATGCTGGGTTCTTAACCGGGGGCGGAGAAGACGCGGCATGAGCGCGGCGGGGCGCGAGGCGGGCGCGGAGCCCGGCGCCGGCGCGGAGCCCGAGGGCGCGCAGTGCGCGCGAGACACCTCGCCCACCCACCAGCCACAATCTCTGCAGGTCAGACTTCCCTTTCTATTATCCATCTCACCATTGACTATTGTGTCTCCTCCAAACTTTCTCCTATCAACTAAGCAGGGGTTTCTCATGTTATACTTAGTAATATGTAATGAGAATTCCTAACTTATAGCAAAAATTGCTCTATTTCATTGTAACTAATGAGACTGGCTCAAATCAGCATTGATACTTTACTTAATAGTTAATTACAACCACATGAATATAACTCTAAAGTGAGAGGTGTGTCTAAAACCTGTAATAATATATGCCACAATTACCCATATATTAATAAGACTATAAGATTTGTATTAGAGTATCCTATTAGAATTATCAATTTACAGGGTGTTTTTTTATATTTCCGTTTTATTGGACAGATTACTTGGGACATTAATAAAAGTTGCCGGGTATGTTGGTTTTTGTTAAATTGGAAAAAAAAATTTTTTTGTTGTTTTCATACATAATAATTGAAATGGCAAATGTGAGAGAACCTTAAGAATAAGATCTCCGGTGACTGACGGCACATGTCAAAATAAGTTTGTAGCATTAGGATGTAATAAAGGTTGCAATACACTAGTTCAGTCATTAAACTTATTTTTTTTATATCTCAATAAAAATAAGACTTAAGACACTAGTTTCTTAGAAATTGATTATTAATAGACTTAAATAAGCTTCCATTTAATTTAACGGCCATCAATAAAAACCTTATAAAAAGAAATACAAAAAGATTAAATGAAATAAAACAGGACCTGCGCTATGCTATAACAGGTAAAGTTTTGGTTCAAAAATATATTAATTATTTTGATTCTTGAGTCCTGTATGCTTAGCACATGATTGGAATATCAGTATGTCACCGTGAGATAGATTTTCCATCTTTTACTAACTATATGAATTAAAGAGGGATGGGTAGTCTATCTCGCAGTAACATATTGTCACACTAATCCTGTGTTTTTCCTGTCCTATGTTTTTGATATGTGCACATAAGCTGTGACTAAACACTGTTGGTTGCTTGGTGCATTTAATTTCCTAATAATTTACCAAGGAACTTGTCAACATAACAAGCCAAATCTGTTATTTATTTTGTACTAATGGTATAACCTCATTAGTTTTTGCTGTTGCTAGATTATAAATATAAATGAGTCAAACATAGGTGAGTAAACTTTTTGCTGCAATATTGACAACAGATAAACTGTGTGTGGGAGTCATGGAGGTCACATTGTTTATCTGTATAGCCACTACCTGCAAGCAATAACAAGTGGAATGGTTTGTTTTTATTTGTTTTATTTGAAGTAAAGCAAGATAAGCAGAGAGCTAGAGAGCAGCCCACATTATAATTGTATGTTAATTACCATCCATACCCATTATCAATAAAAAAAAGATAAATGTATTCCCATAATATATGTATGAAAACAGATTTCTTTAATTTTTCCTAGGAACCTAGGAAACTGTTGGTACTGGATACAAACACAATTGATTAGCATAAATAAAATATGAACAATTTGAATGGGAATTTTAATTCTTGATTTGTGGCTTTTTTAGCAGAAATTTTTTTTCCTAACTAGTGCTGAAAAGTAAACTTTGCGGAAATTTCTCGTTTTAAGGCATTTGTTATGGAAAAAGTCGTTCGATACACATGTAAAAACTTCTTTTTGAATGAAAAAAAATTGTTTTGCACTTGCATCAACATGTACTATTTTGGTCCCAGACAATCTTTTGATCGAGCACAAAAACAGGGTTGTTTGGCATAAAAAAAAGTTTATCAAAAATGAAATTTTCTTGCACTCTGCATGTTTGCAAAATCTGTAAACTGCATTCCATTTGCGCGTAGCTACTCTGGATCTCGTAGCTGCCCTCATTGAACCAAAAAGAATCTCCACCCCATATAGTGAAGTGTTAGAAATTTAGATTATAAGTTATAAATAGGCTTAGGACATTTCATAGCATATCGTGGTTCTAAAATCCTTGGAGCCGCTATGTGTAAAATTTTCAAATTCATTTGTCAAATTCAAAGTATATTATAATATTAAATATAATGATTTATACCTACTGTCACATCGTTACTGAGCTAATTTTAATCGAACTTAATTAATTAAAAAAAAACGATTTTGTTTCATAAAAAGTGCACACGAAATTATATCAGAAACTATAAAAAAACTAGACAATTAATAAGAAAAAGTCTAAGATCGGAAATAGCGATGAAAATGTCGAAACTATCATGTTGCTTTTCTATATGTAACTTCCGAACAAAAAACAAAGCTGACGTTTGTCGACTTATACGACTATCATCATCAGCCTATGATAGTCCACTGCTGGACGTAGGCCTCTCCTATTAACTATGCGTATAAACGCATTAGGAGGTAAATGCCCATAATCGCCACGCTGGGCGGATTGGCGATCGCAGTAATGTGTCCACTATGATGACGCTGCTGCCCATCATCAATATTTATCAAATAGTGGTCAGTGACACTTCAATCCCTTAGTCGACTCTTACGACTCCCGCAGGAGGAGTTGGAGTGGTGACAAATGTATTCTTACTGCCGTCACCACACGGCACTACGATACGACTTATACGTAGTATAAACAGTAAAATGAAATAGGTATATAAGTTTACAGTGCATTTTATAAAGGTGATACAAAATAACCTAAAGCATTATATAAGGTCCTAATTTATTAGTTGCAGATATTTTAACACATGATACTTTACATTAAAATAATTAACTTTAAATATAAATTGAGAAATCTTTTCATGTAATTTTTTTTATTTCATTTTCCTAACAAAAAAATTAATTATAATTTCGTCTAAAAAAAATCATCATGTGCATTATCACATGTCACAATAACACTGTCTGTCATGTCATCAAATGACACAATCCACGGGAAAATAACATGACATTGACAATCCAGTATTTGATTTATCGACGTGAAGCGGCCAGTTCCAGTTCGTAAAAGAGGTACTAGAATCTGTTCAATGAGTTTTTATTTAATAATCACATAAACAGGATGTTTTTACGTAGCAAATTTGTTTTTCAGTTTTCTCCAAAAAAACATCATAAAAGCTATAATGTTTCACGGTTTAATATACTCTAGAGACCGAGTACTATCGGCTGTAAAAATATCTGCATCTAATAAATTAGGACCTTATATAACGTTAATTTCATCGCTTTTCATCGCTATTATCGCTAAGACTTTTTCTAGTTTGTCTTGAACACTGTCTAGTTTTTTTATGGTTTCTGGTATAATTTCGTATGCACTTTTTATGAAATTAAGTTCGTTTTTTTTAATTAATTACGTTCGATTAAAATTAACTCGGTAACGATGTGACAGTAGGTATAAATCATTATATTTAATATTACAATTGACTTTGACTTCGAAAATTTTACACATAGCGGCTCCAAGGATTTTAGAACCACGATATGCTATGAAATGTCCTAAGCCTAGTTATAAATAAAGATTAAATAAAGCTATGTGGTTCGGCAGTGCTTTCCTCAATCTGAATGAGGCTTTTCATTTTAAAATATCGAACCGGGTTCATCATCATTTATTTAAGAGCTTGGCTCTTGTCGGTGGAGTAATTTCCATTCTATTCTATTCTCTGCCTTTTCCTTCAGCTCTCTATACGTTTCAACTTCTATAATTTCGAACCGGGTTATATGTTATTATTTAAGTCAATGATTACTCGACATGTTTCGACTCGTCACAAACGTAAAAAAAATACAGTCTCCTCTCCTCCTTTTTTTATAAATTAACTTGAAAAGGCTTACAATTTGTTGGATATTGCAGATAACCGAGAGCACGGTGCCCGCGCCGACCAGCCCGGACTGCACCGGGGGTAATGTCGGCACCGGGGGTACAGGCGGCACCGGGGGTAATGTCGGCACCGGCAAGTGGCAGTGCGAGACATGCACTTATGAGAACTTCCCACTCTCCAGGAAGGTATGCCATTTGTGAGGGGTACACTGCGACCATATATAACATGGACGTCTAACGCCAGCTCAAAAATGCCCCCAAAAACAATTGTTCAATTGTGCCAAGATGGGCAGGACATAGCGCTTTTCTTAACACCGCGCATATTTCGGCGCAACATCTTTCACAAATGTTTATAGAATATAGCCAATCAAAACTTTATTGGTCCAATTACAACTATTTGTAGGTGGCGGTTTAAATTTTTATAGGTTGATATTGAAATTCATTACCGTGATGCATTGGAGGGGGTGACACTTGTCAGCTAAAATTCAGGCCCGTTTTTGAAACGCGATTTCGTATGGCGTGCGGCTTCCATGTTTTATTTGTTCGTAGGGGGTACAGCAGTATTTTTAAACATTTGGTTAAGTTAAAATACGGTACCTATGTAACAATAAAATTCATGATTGACGTTTGAACTATTTAATTAATAAAGTGAAAAATGTATACTCCTCAAAAAAAAATAGGGGCCAGTCTGTGTTTTTAGACAGTAACTTAAAAATTCGGTCCGCGCTGCACTTGTGCGGCAGTGCTTGATAATGGAGACCTACGCTCTCCGAAACATTTCGCACGTAGTGACTAAATACACGTGAGTTTAACAGTTTAAGTATTTATAGTTATTATGTCTCACGAAATTTTAAAAATACTTAAATTTTTGTACAATAAAAAAATTGCATATTTTTTTTACAGAAGTTTATTGCTGTTACAGTCAACGAATATAAATTTAGAACTCGCTTATTTAGATACGCTTAATAAACTTACTGTTAGGGAGTCTAGCGAGTAATATAGTCTCAGGAGCAGCAGACGGGGCTCTTCAATGAATTATTTAGATTTTTTGATTTCACTTTCCCGAAAGAAGGTTGAGGGAGGCGATGGCTGAGATACGCGTCATACTCGTGAACGGGTGCTGTTTGCGGAGACCGGTCTAATCAAGCTCACTCATGGCTTAAATTCAAATAATTTTCCTGCTGTTCTTGATATGAGAAATTGAATTCGCTACATGTTTGTTTATTTATAATTATTTAATATTATGACGCATGGAGACCTTATACATCTCTGAAACATTTAGTGAAATGTATCCGTTTGTTTTCTTTTTACTCTGACAACTAGAGACCTTTACATCTCTAGCAGTATCATAATGCTAATTTTAACGTCTAACTAAAAACAATTGTATGCCCTTTTACATATATCTTTACATCTATACATTTCTCAAAATTCATTAAATTTATATAATTGTTCTGACTATTAGAGACTTCATCTCTAGTTAATGTACTATATCTGTATTTATATTAAATCAAATTTATGTTTGTTTTTAATTAATGCATGTTAGCCGTAAGATGTTATAAGACTATTATTTGAAAAAAGTAAGTCCCGCTGAGTTTCTTGCCGGATTCTTCTCAGGCAGTGGTGTAGGGTTAGAACCGGAGGTAGTTTTTTTTTCTCTCATTCGCTATTTAGTTTAACGATTCAAAAGCGCTCGTTGCTGGGCCTAATTGAATAAAGAATATTTTGACTTTTGACTTTTGACTTTTTACAAATTGGTTTTATTATTTTTGCTTAATTTAAGGTCTCAACAATAACTTATGGAGATTTTATATAAAATTAGCAAATAGCAAAGAATGCGTGCTAATCGCGGTGCCGCTGGTTGATGGTGTGTGTTCTGACAGAGGCTATCGCTGCGCCCCCTCGCGGCCGTTTTGAGATCTCGTCCTCTTCAGGCGTTGGCTGGTAGATGGCGTGGCGGCTTCAGATAGCGCGCGAACACTTACATAAAGTAGCAGTCGCGAGATGGCCCTTGAGCCGCTTCGTAGAGTGGGGGATAGAACAGCGAATGCTCGTTAGGTCTGAATGCTCTTAACAGTAGACATATTTGTCCGCAGTGCACGATGTGCCGCTCCAGCAAGCCGCTGCTGGGCTCCGACATACTGCGGCTGCAGGACGGCGCACGCGCACTGCCGCACGACACAGGTGACCAATGTGACACTACATACCCCCTTATCACAGATGTCGTATATTATATACCATAGCTCAAGCAAACGTACAGGCCCCAATTTCACCACATTGACAAGTGCTACAATTGTAAATTTACTGTTTCTCCAATCTGGGGCGTCTATAGGCTACAGTTACCGTTTAACATCGGAAGGACCTTGCGTTTGTTTTCCACCAATATAAAATTTATTACAGGAACTTTAATAAATCAGCAGTAAACAACTACTGTTTTGCAAAGCAAAATTACAATTGTCACAAAAAACACGACAATTGTAGCGAAATTCCGACATATGCCGAACCTCATGTCAAGATTGAATGAGAATTGTACTAAACTTTGCGACAATTGTCACGGGTTTCGGAAAATAAAAAGTAGTTGATTAACGATTTAATAACGTTATTAGCAATAATTGTATGTTGGTGGCAAACAAGCACATGGACCGCCCGATAGTAAGCGGTAGCCGTAGTCTACTGAGGCCTGTGACGTCAGTAACAGTGATATTTTACAATTGTCACAATTGTAATTATGGTGAAATAGGCCACAGGTGTAGTGAGAAATTACTTGCCTTCAGAAACGTTCGTAAACACATGCTGTTTCAGGCAGTGTCACCGAGTCTGACTGAAGTAGCATGACAGCTATTACTGTCAGTCTCAGTGAGATAGACTGAAACAGCATGACGTTGACGAACGTTTCCGAAGGCAAGTCATTTCTCACTACATCTGTACCACATAAACCTGCCTTCTTTGGTTCTTCTCAGGCCTGCTACCGCGAACACCGAAGTTCGCAAATTGCGGGGATTTGTCTCCACTCTAACGAAGGCGTAATTAGAGTGACAGAGGAAAATCCCCGAAATTTGCGAACTTCGATGTTCGCGGTAGCAGGCCTGGTCAGTGGTGTAGAAAATTCCAGAAACACCTCATGCAACCGTATTCGTTTGAAATTTAAAAATAACCGCCATTTGATTATTGTTGGCACAAAAAAATGCATGGTAATTTATGTATGAAATTGATTGTAGTTTAAGCCCTTAAAAGCTTCGACACCGCTGACCAAACACCCTGTCATCATCAATCTATGATCCACTCAGTCCACACAGCGGATCCACACAGTGATAGTCCACTGCTGGACGTCGGCCTCTCCTATTAACTATGCGTATTAGACGCATTAGGAGGTAATTGCCCATAATCGCCACGCTGGGCAAGCGGATTGGCGATCGCAGTAATGTGTCCAACTGTCCACTATGATGACGCTGCTGCCCATCACCAATCTTTTATCAAATAATGGTAAGTGACACTTCAATCCTAGTCGACTCTTACGACACCCGCAGGAGGAGTTGGGGTGGTGACAAATGTATTCTTACTGCCGTCACCACACGGCATCCTGTATAAGTATGTATTTATATTGTTGGCTAGTTCACATAGTAAAAGCTTTGCTCAGTTTGGGCCTAGGTCCAATCTGTGTGAAATTGAAATGAAATGGAAATGTACGAAATAAGAAATGGTTGTCTAGGGAAATGTACTAAAAAATAAGTGGCCGGACGTAAATTACTGAATTCGTCCGAAGATAAAATAAAAAAAAGTAAATAAACTAATTGTACTGTATTATGTATGTATGTAATTGTATATTTATGTTTATTTTATTGACTTATGTAAGTAAGTTTAATGGTATAATTTAAATATTGTGTTTCGTTACTTGTCTTCTGTTTTAGTATCACCTACTCTAAGTTTAAGTTTAAACTGCTTCCTTAGGTTGTCTGGAAGAAATCGCTTTTTAGCGATAAGACCGCCCATTGTAATACCTATACCTGTAACACTGTATATCTGTTAATTTACTGTTTTTTTTTTTGGTGTGCAATAAAGAGTATTGTATTGTATAAAGTAATAAAGCTAATGTTATGTTGTATGGCAGAAGCGGAATCTGAAGCGGTAGCGGAGCGGTTGAAGCCGCTGCGGATCTCGTCGCCCGTGCAGGCCGCCGGCGCCTCCTGCCAGGGCAAGTGGCCGTGTCCGGTAAATATTTTATTCAAATTATTTATTAACGAAAAAAAATACACAATAAACAAAACCAAAATCACAAAATACCATAATACCAATCTAAACTTATAACTAAAGAACCTTAAAGCTAAAACAATTTAAACACCAATCAGTCAAATAACCCAAAGAAAGCTTTGGTTTCCGCGCACCAATAGCCCGTAGTTTCGACAATATTTTATTTGCGTTTATTGGGTTTACAGTGTAATTATATTTTTCAAGTAAATTATCTTTTTTATGGCAGAACCTTTAGTATCTACGCGATTCCGACTCGTATCTGACCGGTTTTTTTACCCAGGGTTACTTTTTCACCAGATGTGTGAAAGTAGTTCAAAATACGAAATTTTTGTTACTATTCTTTTGGAACAAAAAACTAAAATACTAATGTTTGAATTTATCCGCAAATCTAATAAGAAATGTCATAGTCATAGTCATTTTATTCATTAAACAATATACATTGCGTTTGAATATTACATTAAATTACAATTTTATATTTAAATACTAAAATCTAATAAAATTACGCTTCTATCGACGTGCATAACTAGCAAAACGCACGAACTGTCAACTGTTTGTTTAAAATGTCATCGCGCGCGGCGCCGCGGGGGGGAGCAGGGGCGGGTTGGATCATCCCTTCCCTCCCCTCCCGCTCTCGTCATACCGCACCGTTGACGCCTTGTAATTAGTGCGCCCATTATTTTGCATTTGGGTCAAAATTAATTTCGTTGTCTTATTTTGTGTCCCTAAAAAATGTGCAGCAGTGGTGATTTTTGTATGAGATGATGTTTTGTTTTCAATTTCTGATGTATGGATTAAAATTTAGTGTGAAAAAGAAATACAAGTGCACTGGATTTTTTTAATATACTGAGTCGAAACAGCAACTAAAAGCGTGACAGAGTGGTATGAAACAAGACAATGAAAAGAATTTTGACCCATTTGCATGAAGGATAAATTAAAATTTGATAAATGTGATCTATTATCGATTCCAATGATATGGTAAAATGTATTGTACCGGTAAAAGTAACTATACAAGGTTATTTTTTCACCAGTACAAATATTCTAGGGGGTGTATAAGTAAGTCAAAATGAACAACTTTTACTATGGGGCCGAACCTGAAATCGCGAAAAAAAAATCAGCTGTTCCATAGAAATTGTCGATTCATGGTCGTCTGAAATGTATGAAACAGCTGATTTTTTTTTCGCGATTTCAGGTTCGGCCCCATAGTAAAAGTTGTTCATTTTGACTTACTTATACACCCCCTAGAGTATTTGTACTGGTGAAAAAATAACCTTGTATTATTTTTGTAATAATGCTAGTTGTAATTGTCAGACGTGCACGTACGAGAACTGGCCGCGCTCGCTGAAGTGCGCGATGTGCGGCGCGCCCGCCTCCGCGCCCGCTCCGCCTGACACCAAGCGCGCGCCCGTAGGTCTGTATTCTGTACTTTTTTTGTTTATTATTTATTTATTTTATTATTTTATTATTATTCAAATAAGTTACACAGCATAACAGTTAAACACCAAGGCACTGTGAACTACAAAAACACAAAAATATAAAAACAACTTAAAACTAGTTTGATTACTAGCTTGCTAGTAGTGATTGCTAGTTTGGTAGTTTGGTTTGGTTAGTTTGGTTTAACGTTACGGTCGATTTGCCGTGTGGTGACGGCAGTAAGAATACATTTGTCACCACCCCGACTCCTCCTGCGGGTGTCGTAAGAGTCGACTAAGAGATTAAAGTGTCACTGACCATTCTACAAAATTGATAATGAGCAGCAGCGTCATCATAGTGGATTCATTACTGCGATCGCCAATCCGCTTGCCCAGCGTGGCGATTATGGGCATTTACATTTACCTCCTAATGCGTCTATACGCATAGTTAATAAGAGAGGCCTACGTCCAGCAGTGGACTAACATAGGCTGATGATGTATGATGTATTACGGTCGATTGAAAAAAAATGTACATAGTTAAAGCCTTTATGGCCTGGCCATGACATCGGTCTAAAGCGACCGGCTTAGCGGAAAACGTATGGTGCTCCCTTTCGTACCCATATCGGCATCCCGCTCCAACTCATGGATTCGCTCGCCGCTGGTTGCCTTAGACCAATGTCCTAGCCGGGACATTAATCGAAACAAAAATCACGATCGAATCAATTGTGTTACAAAAGTTAGTGATACAAACTGTATGGTATACTCTGTCAAACAACCTTTGACAGTGTAAAAAGGCTGCAAATGAAAAAAAAATGTATATTTTTGATTGCTTATAGAAAATTAGAATTGGTCACCTTTTTTCACTTCCAAAAGTAGTTAAACAAAATTAACTTTGTAACGCAAAAATTATGAAGTTATTATGTTACGTCTGTATGCTATACCACTTTTTACTTACATTAGAAATAAATAAAAAAAGATATTTACTGCAACCTCCTATCTGGTTGCGAATCGGTATATTTTCTTAGTATATTATTTTTATTTTTAAGTTAATATTGATTTACTATGATGTTTAACGAATAAAATATTTTTTTTTCGCAACTTGTAATGTACTATTTTATATTCTTATACCTATTACACATACTCGGCTTCCCAATAAAAAATGTGTAAGTACTCGAAAAACTGAAATCTATGAAAGTTTAATTGTGATTATTGAATTCAATTTCAATAAAAAAATTTACGTAAGGTTTGAATGTTTTTTTATCGACCGTCTGAATATCGACCTTCATGTTGTGCATAGATGTGATTTATTTTTGCAATTAAACAAATTCGGCTTTCTGTCAATCCGGTTGAATATGTCAGCGTACAAAATAGCGGGGTCTAATAATAATTAGCCTATAAACGAGATCTCAAAATAAGAAAGAAACGTATTGCTAATTTGGTAACTAAATTTCGTAACCAGTTACGTAATAGGAAACTACAATCCCGGTTAGTAACCAGTTACGTATTAGGCTTGTGTTGAGTCGTTTTATAAAGTTTCGTAACCAGTTACAAAATGAGAAATCAAACTGCTAGTTACTATTATCAATATCAAACTGCAATCAGAAGTAAATTTGAAAGCACTGTTGACACAACAAATGACACATCATTTACCAAGAAGAGAGTGGTGAGTGATAAATTAATATATTGTCTTGTCTGTAAGTCTCTGGACTAACTGTGAATATATGAATATATCCTAGATTGACTTATACACTGTTGTGGCAACAGTACTTTCAAATTTACTTCTGAACGCGGTTTGATAATAATTAGTAGGTAACCATTAGACCCTTGTCAAACCGATTCGCAACCAGATATGAGGTTGCAGTTTTGAAATGTTCGTTGTAATGGCCATGTTTATCACTTATCAAGTTTTAATTTTATGTGTTATTGAACATATTGTGAAAACACAAATCAAATTATTTATTAACTAAATATTTTGATTTGTACTTTTAATTTTTCTCCAGTAGTACAAATCAAAATATTTATAATTTATATAGTATTAAGTAGTGTGACTACCTAGTCACACTACTTAATACTATATAAATTATAAATATTAGATGTCATATACCAAAGAAAAACGACCAAGCTTTCGAAAGCTGAGTACGTGGGTTCGATCCCCACCTCGGACATAGGTGATATTGGTCGTTTTTCTTTGGTATATGACATCTAATATTTATAATTGATGTGTTATGTTTATGTGTAACTTAGACTGTATAAAAGTTTGTTGCCATTTCTATTTGAATAAAGAAACGTTTGACTTTGACAACTGTGTCACGTATCAACTTGTAATATTCAGTTCAATCAATAACTTACAAGTAGTGATGGGTAGTTCCCAGTAACATACCAACACAATATGGGGAATATTCCCAAATGGAAACTTTCCCCATATTAACATTGGGACATTACTGGGAACGACCCATCACTATAATCTGTTTGGTTTGGTGTTTAAAAAAAGGTAAACAATCTTGCAGTAACTTTTTATTGAAAACTACGAGTAGAAAGTAAGTTTTAGCAAATATACATAATATAAAAGGAAATACAGAGATTTACATTGTTTTTGATTCATTTAGTACCTATTTTGGATTTTTATATGCATTTTTCAATAAAAATATACTGCAAGATTGTTTACCTTTTTTTAAAGACCAAACCAAACAGAGTATAGTGAGGAGTAATCATTTTATTTCATTACGTCACGTTTTTTTAATGTCATATTGACATACGAAATTGCTAAGAGTAGTAACAGATTTGTCAGCCTCCGTAGCCTAGTTGGTAGTGACCCTGCCTACGAAGCTGGAGGTTCCGGGTTCGAATCCCGGCGAGGGCATTCTTTGTGTATTTATTTATCACAAATGTTTGTTCCTTGGTCATGGCTGTCTATGTATTTAAGTATATATATGTATCTATCTATTATATATATCGTCGCCTGGTACCCACATCACAGGCCTTAATTGAGCTTACCGTGGGACTGGGTCGATTTGTGTAAGATGTCCCAAGATATTTATTTATTTATTTAGATTTTATAGTGAGTTTTGTATGTATGACGATATGTAAAAGTCGATTGTCTCAAATTCCACGTGTGTACAGGCATCAACGACATCTGCAACAGTCAACTAGCGAGCGACACCAAACGGCGCAACCCTGATTGGCTGTGGTTGCAGGCTTGCATAGGTCAGTCAAAGTTGTAAACTTTCAAAATGGCGGCCGATTTTTCTCTAATATTTTTTTTACTGTATAAACAACTAACAATTTAGTGTCGCTAGAGTCACTCAACAACTTTGTTATTTGTTTTAGGACTTTCCTTTTACTTTATAACGATAACTATATATTATTACTATGATTTAAAACGTGATATTTATGTGAGGGACGTCTTCGAATAGGCGTTTGTTTTGTTTGTGTTACTAATTTTAAATATGTGTTCTCTATTCGAACAAGTCACTCACACATACAACAGATGATTTTCTTAAAGGGGATATCAGACGATTAATTTTTTTGTTCATTTTCATCTTTCATTCGGTATCTTTCACTTGAAATGACACGTCTGAACACGCAGTGAAATAAAAGTGCCGAATGAATTCATTAGTGAACCGATCAACAATGTTGCATCGATTCATTCGGCATCATTCACTTTCACTCCGAATGAATGAAAAATGAGCAGTCTGAACACAGAAAGAACGTTCACTCGCATTCAGCCAAATTAAACTTATCTCAAGTGAGGCGACTTCATTCGACGCCATATTAACAGAAAAAAGTGGTGAATGTTAATTTCTATGTAATTTTAGTTAAGCTGTGTGAACATGGAATGAAAGAACTTTGTCAGCCTCCGTAGCCTAGTTGGTAGCGATCCTGCCTACGAAGCTGGAGGTTCCGGGTTCAAATCCCGGCGAGGGCATTATTTGTGTATTTATTTATCACAAGTATTTGTTCTTTGGTCATGGCTTTCTATGTATATATATCTATTACATATATCATCGCTTGGTACCCATCATAAGCCTTAATTGAGCTTACCAATACCATCGGACTAAGTTGATTTGTGTAAAGGTGCATTTAGACCAAACGAGCACGAGCACCTAAGATGTCCCAAAATATTTATTTATTTTATTTTCTCTAGTGAATATTCATTCGAGTTAACCGTCTGATATCACCTTAATGAATTCATATAATTCTTTTACTAAAGTTGAAAATGAACAGAAAATGAATCGTCTGATATCCCCTAAGTACCCAGGTATACCTACATGTTGTTTCACAGGTGTAGTGGAGGGCGACGTAGGTCGAGTCGAAGCGTATTTAAACGCGGGAGGAGACCCTGCGAGAGCACTCGCGGCCCATGAAGCGGCGCTTTTGGACCGCGCCTCGGCCTTCGACGCCGGACACACGCTCGTCCACCTCGCCATCAGGTAACAGAAACAAACATTTCAGTCGGACATTAGGCGTCTAAGACACACACAGTACAGTATAGCGTTTTTGGAAAATCCCGAATACCTGATTCGTCCAGATCTGTATTTGCTTCGGTTCATTTGAAAATTTGAATCAGCGTCACGAGCTGACTGCACTTTAACCCTTTTTCTACTCCCGTACTTTTATTTGTCATTTACAGAGTCGTGAACACACCTTTACCCGTACCCTATAGATGTCAAGATAAGTCTGTATTGTCTATTCCCTATAAACGCATCCGGGCATACACGCAGTGCGTTTTTTCGATTTTAAGACACCTCGTGTATACAAGACTTAATTAAATAAATACATGGCTGCCAACCTAATTTTAAATGTCATTTCTGATGAATAGTAAACCATAGAGGAGCTTTCTTTTAATTTTGTCGCCTCCCGCCCGATTATTAATAAAATTGTATTTGACTAAGAGTATTCTCAAATTTACAATTTTATTTGAAAATAAGTGTGTGGTCGTGGAAAAAGTATTGTAATACAATACATACTATAATAAGTATTGTAATACAATGCATACTATGCAACATTGTTTAACTGAGTCAAAAAATGCCCACGGGCATTTTCTTTATTGTTCAATTTCTTCTATTGTTTAACTGAGTCAAAAAATCCCCACGGGCATTTTTTGACTCAGTTAAACAATAGAGCACCGGTCTCAAAAAAGACCACCCTATAATACGGTACTGTTTTATGTATTTTTATATACAGAATGTTTTAATATATTTCACTAGCGACCCGCCCCGGCTTCGCACGGGTACTATACCTACATAAAAACCTTCCTCTTGAATTACTCTACCTATTAAAAAAATCTCATCAAAATGCGTTGCGTAGTTTTGAAGATTTAAGCGTACAAAGGGACATAGGGACAGAAAAAGCGACTTTATTTTATACTATGTAGTGATGTAGTGATTAATGTACGCGGGTTAATCAGTTTTAAATAGTTTTATTTCATGAGTAATCAATTAGGTATATCAATTCACTAAATAGTATAATTGGTGCAGGTTTCAACGCGAGGACATCCTGGCGATTCTCCTGTCGCGTATCTCGGGCGGCGGGCCGGGCCTCAAGCGATCGCCCTCCTACATCGGTCAGTCTATTCACATCATCAGCCTATCTCTATTTATCACAAATATTTGTTCCTTGGTCATGGCTGTCCTATGTATTTAAGTATCTAGGTATATGTATCTATTTATTAAATATATCGTCGCCTGGTCCCCACATCACAAGCCTTAATTGAGCTTACCGTGGGACTAGGTTGATTAGTTTGAGATGTCTTATTGCTTTTGGCTGTTTTTTTAATGTAATGCCTACTGAAACTAAACTAAACCGTATTTGGAACAGCACCGGACTTGGCAACAGCGATCCGGCGCCACGTGTCGGCCTCCATCCGCTACAAAAAGGGCGCCTTCCCGTGCCGCTACCTCACCGAGTTCTGCACCTTCGCGCTGCCGGCAGGTCAAAGTCAAATCAAATCAAAATATTTATTTGCATAGACACAGTTTAAGGATGTTACATTACATTGAGAACCATGTATCTAGTCGGTACTGTCATCTATACGTGTCCGGGAATCTGGTAACAAAAAAAGAACGTTTCATACATTTTGGCAAATATAAAATTTCTTTATTGGCCCAAAAAAATAAAATCCAAATTACATGTAACCGTTAAAAAAGTAAACAATAGACAACCTTTATATAGTAGATTACATGCCAAGGCCGTTTAAGTAGGAAATGTCTCGGGCGACGTGTAATTGTAGGCCGAGGCGAAGCCGCGGCCGACAAACATGTGATTCGAGGCTTTCCCGTTTAACGGCCGAGGTGTGTATATTATTTTTCTGCTCAACGGAGCCGGTAGGCGGTAACGTAGTTTAGCGCAACGGCCGGCAAAGTGCTGTTTGCCGGCCGGAGGGCAGAAATATTTATTTATTTGGGGCATCAACAGCAGTACATGAAAAATATACGAAACTGAGTGTACAGTCACCACACGGGATTGTTGAGCCACTTGCCACTGTTCGCAACTTGGTCGAATAATACAAATCGGGTTCCGAACTCTTACACTGAAAAAAAAGTCTCGTACTGGTAACCAGAATCTGGTTACCTGTACCGAAATGTCTTGTTGTATATGTGACGACAGGACACTTTGTAAAGATAACTATACTTTTCTGGTTATAATCACATTGTTAGTGTTATTAGGCAGATAGTAATGAATACAATGCCGAAATGCTCACTGTACAAATCATTATTAAAGATAAATATATTAAATGTTTCCAGTTACAATATAATATTGTATTGTATACCCATCCAACCTAGCAGTAGGTACAAGGGATTATGTACACCTAACTGGCTGGTTTGTATGTACCTATATACCGTAAAAAGGGTTAAATAGGAATGACGGGGTAAATAGAGTAAACCAGTCTGTTAGCTGAGGATAAACAGTCCAGTTTAGAATAACACGTATATTATGAAAAAATCTGTTGTTCTAAATTGGACTGTTTGTCCTGGGCTAACAGACTGGTTTACTCTACGTTCCTATTTACCCCGCCATTCCTATTTATCCCGTTTTACGGTTCTCGTAGCTGTAGCTTTTTAGCAACGCAGATATTTTATATAACATACCTACGCACTCAAAGGCAAGGTAAGGGCTTCATTTAATGACACACTTTTATACTTAGATCAGAAATCAACTTTATTAACTTTTCATTTGTTTGCGGAAACTTCTATGTACTCCTCTAAATTCCACGCCTTCAGGAGATTCCACACATCTTCATTCATTCTTGTTGATTATCCTTTACCACTTTGCAATAAAAAATACTAACTTTCCGACCGAGAAAACGCAACGTAAATGACGCAATGATACAAACAAAGTAGTCCGGATTATTCCTCCTCCGCCTTCCCCACCGCCCCGCACAGACTAGATAACAAATTGATACGTTCTGATACTAATGCATATAGTAAAAATTACAGAATATTTTGTACCGTTTACACTGGTATTGTTATTACTACATAACATTTTTTTGCATAAGTAATATTGCATTGTATATTGTAAATAAAACAAACATTTAGTATTCATTACGATTGCATCCTTATTTCTACAATACAGTTGTTAATAAGTACCTAACTGCATTTTACTAGAATCAAACAGTATTGTTTATAATAGCATATTATACATGGTACAATATTTTTGATTGTCACTACCATATTTTTTTTGGAGTAACTAGATTTTATTTTACTACACGTTCTGGTAGTATAGTATTGTAGAATATTATTTTTTTCGGTGTACGAGGCTGGTATCACGACTTCGGCCGAACTCTGCTGACCAATGGGCGGTCGTTGCTACGGTTAGACAATGACCGCTCGCGTATTCTTCAGAAGGTGACATTACCATGGTTACGTAATAACAAAAATGTTTAACCAATGATTGATCGCTATTATTCCGGAAGCTGACGTTACTATAGTTACGTTATAATTATAACATCCGCTTTAGTCCTGGAGACGTCAATCTAACTTCAGAGCCCTGATGTTAATTTCGTTCACTTTCCTTTTAACGGCTGTCATTGACAGACATTTTTTCAAAGTTAGTATTTCAGTCAGAAACTTTCAAGTTTCTACTAAACATTTTTATGGCTATTGACAGATTATAGGATTATAGGTGGATTGTCAAAGGTTACCTACCATATTTCTACAAAGGTTACATTACATAAGTTTTCAACTAACGTCAACTGAGCTGTAACGAAAACGAATGATAATAAAGACAGCCATAGCATTTGTCTCTGTCAATGAAAAAAATAATTTAAAATTACTCGATAACATGGCTTCCGATTTGAAGTAAATACGAATAAATTACTAAACGGTTTTAGACAAATCTATGAAGAACTGTCGTTATCCAGTTTCCTCTAGGAACAACGACATCTAGCGTCTAATAATGGCCGATGACTAATCCTTAATTCTCGTAGACGAAGAATTTTTTATTATTTCAACTAGTTTTGACACACTGAAATTTTGACGCAACAAAGATTCGTATTTGACTGACATATCATCGGGGAACATCGGTCATGTCGCGATTGTGCCTACTAACGAAAAATACCGAACCCATAATATTACACGACCAAATTGCATCCATTGCCAAGTGGCTCAACATTCCCATGTGATGACTGTACACTAAACTAAGCCAATAAAATATCCACAAAAATACAATCCACATGCAATAACTAGAGTGAAAACGCATTTAATCGTTCGACTATAAAGACAACATGTCAGAATTCAAATTTGAATAAATCTCTGTCATGCATTTAAGGGTTAACATTATTTGTAATTGCAGAAATCGAAGAGCTGCCAGTCGCTATACAAGAGCAACTGTTCTCGGAGCTATTGGACCGGGACGCGCAACAGACGCTGGAGGCCGAGCCGCCTCTCATCAACTGGAGCCGAGAGCTGTGTGTGCGACTCGGTGAGCTCACAACATTCATCAATAATAAATATCTCGACACATGTCACACACGAAGAGCTGCCAGTGGCTATACAAGAGCAACTGTTCTCATCAACTGGAGCCGAGAGCTGTGTGTGCGACTCGGTGAGCTCACAACATTCATCAATAATAAATATCTCGACACATGTCACACACGAAGAGCTGCCAGTGGCTATACAAGAGCAACTGTTCTCGGAGCTGTTGGACCGGGACGCGCAACAGACGCTGGAGGCCGAGCCGCCTCTCATCAACTGGAGCCGAGAGCTGTGTGTGCGACTCGGTGAGCGAACAACATTCATTAATAATAAATAAATATCTTTGAACCCTTCATCAACCTATCTCAGTCATCTGCTGGACTTAGGCCTCTTCCACTAATTGCGTGAACGCAACAGGAGGTAATGCCCATAATCGGCACGCTGGGCAAGCTTGGTGATCGCAGTAATGTCTATTATGATGACCCTGCTGCCCATCATCAACAGAAAATAAAAACAGGTAGTGACACTTCCTTTATTCGACTCTTACGAAACCCACGGGAAGAGTTGGGGTGGTGACAAATGTATTCTTACTGCCGTCCCCACGCGGCACACAATGGGAATAAAGGTTACTAATTTGTAACTGGTTACGTATTGAAAAAGATTTCTGTCGTTTGGTAACTAAGTTGCGAAACCACCTACAAAATTGGAAACCAAATTCCCGATTTGTAACTAGTTACGTATGGAGCAGGTGACACTGGAAGATGACCTCTCATCAACTGAAGCCTGGAACTGTGTGTGCGACTCGGTGAGCTCCCAACATTCATAAATAATAAATATCTCGACACATGTCACACAAATCGAAGAGCTGCCAGTCGCTATACAAGAGCAACTGTTCTCATCAACTGGAGCCGAGAGCTGTGTGTGCGACTCGGTGAGCTCACAACATTCATAAATAATAAATATCTCGACACATGTCACACACGAAGAGCTGCCAGTCGCTATACAAGAGCAACTGTTCTCATCAACTGGAGCCGAGAGCTGTGTGTGCGACTCGGTGAGCTCACAACATTCATCAATAATAAATATCTCGACACATGTCACACAAATCGAAGAGCTGCCAGTCGCTATACAAGAGCAACTGTTCTCATCAACTGGAGCCGAGAGCTGTGTGTGCGACTCGGTGAGCTCCCAACATTCATAAATAATAAATATCAGGGTCATCACCAACTAAACTACGGAGGCTGACAAAGCAACTAAAACTAATCTAAGTTGGGAAACTAGCTACAAAATCGGAAATAACAATCCTGTTTCGTAACTAGTTACGTATGGGGCCTGTGTTGTGCAATTCGGTAACCAAACTTGGCATTGGTATCGGTTAAGCTGCATTTTGCAGTCGGTTACCGATTGAGATATTTTTGTTTCGGAGGTAGGCTGAGACTCTAAACGTAAAAATCGAAAGATATACAGTATACAGCTATTGTCACTTGCAAAGTAAGAAAAAGTAAGTGTATTCTCGTTTCCAGTGAGGTTTTGGGAAGCAGACCCCATTAGGGGTTTTTGTAATTAGTTCAATCTTCAGAAGTAGTCGTAAGTATACAGTAGCGTAGCGTATACTAGTAGCCATTAGTACTATATTAGGTGATTTCAAAATTTTGCCGAATTTTCTGTATCTTCCAAAAACCTACAGACACACATTATTAGGCGGCTTTTGGTCACCTTGTAATATTTTAAATGGTCACTTTATTTTTTTCGGTTTTTCCCATAAGACCACTAATTCTATCGTAATTGCGATGTATATTAAATTAATTAATTTTTTTTTTTGAGTACTCGAGGACTTATAATGACTTGGTGTACAGGGTCCCGTCTCCACGCGTTATGGAACCGTTCAGCGGGCGACTGCCTACTGGACGCGGTCTCACAATGTCTATACGGCGTGTTCGACCGGCGGGGCGCTTTGCGGACCGCCCTAGCCGAGTCCTTACTCGCTGCCGGCGACCGCTTCTATGAGCGCTGGGCGGCTTGCGAGCGCGCGCATGCGTCCAGCCTGCACTACGCGCCGGAGGTAGGTCTATTCTATTTTATTTATTTTATTTTATTCCTTTAAGTTTCACGGCATTACAGTAAAAACTAACCGCCTTATTCATAAACGTCTGCTAACTTAACAAGCCGCTAAGTATTGTTTGTCCCTTTTGCTCTTATGGACACATTGTTAAGACCGAAAGGGACAAACAATTATTAGCGGCTTGTTAAGTTAACAAACGTTTATGAATAAGGGGGTAAGTCATTGCGAACTAAAAATTTAACATCAAATAAAAATAACTTAAAACTAGCTTGATTTAGGCGACGTAACGATGTGGCTCCGTTGCGTCGTCTGATCTGGCGTAGGATTCGGCAGATTGCCTCGGAACTGCCGAAACACGACGCCTATCGGCCAGAGGTCAGCACTCGCGATGGTGTCCTGCAGCGGGCGCGGCACGCGCACCACAAACACAGCTACCATCAACATAGCTCATAAACATAGCTTCTATACAGCTACCATCCTCGCCTATCTATCTCCACCAGGCATATTTCTCTCGCCCTCTGGCTCCGCATGGCACAACAGTGTATACGTAAATCTAGGATAATATATTCATAGCTTAACACCGTCGCGGACACTACTCCAGACACAATAGAAGAAACAATGATGCCCCGGCTACAACATTGGTCTAAGGCGACCAGCGGCGAGCGAATCCATGATTGGGAGCGGGATGCCGATATAGGTATGAGAGGGAGCACCATACGTTTTCCGCTAAGCCGGTCGCCTTAGACCGATGTCGTGGCCGCGGCGTGAGATTACGCCTATGGGCGTTTTGTGTCCGCGAAGCACAGTGGATCGAAATGAATAAAAAACGGACATTCGCATTTTTATCTATAAATCCTATTTTAATAAATGCTCTTCTGTTGGAAATAATACAAGGAATAAAATATGTTGTATAACATTTTTCAAAATGAGGCTTATTTTAAGCAGAAAAAAATAAAATGTGTTTTTTTGTATGAAACTGAAAAATAGGTATCTTATTGTAAGAAAACCTTAACCGATCCCGCTTTCAAACCCTTAGAATATAATTGTCCTACTTTAGAACAGTAGAAAATAGTTAAAACCTTATTTAAGTAGGTGCCCGTTTTCGTTTTATAGTCCAATCAAAAGTCAGTAAATACAACATTTTCTTAGTTAATTATTTTTTTAATTTCATTAAAAATACGGTATATTCATGACAATTTAGTATAAAAATAAAATATTTGTGACATTTTCATACAGATAAATACAAGTTTTCTCAAGAAAATGGTTAAAAATTAAGATATTGAAATCAAACATTTAATGCGATGTTTTTACTAACTATGGTAGTAAAAAGATATACTTACTATATTGTTGATTTCAAGATTTTCAAGTATATGTTTACTATCGATAAAATCACCGCAATAAATGTTTCTATTTCAATGCAATATTCTTATAAAAAAATGTATTTATTCTTAATTAAATGTCACTAACATTTTATTTTTATACTAAATTGTCATGAATATACCGTTTTTTAACGAAAATAAAAAAATTGTTAACTAAGAAAAATGTTGTATTTACCGACTTTTGATTGGACTATAAAACAAAAACGGGCACCTACTGAGATAAGGTTTCAACTATTTTCTACTGTTCTAGAGTAGGGCAATGATATTCTAAAGGTTTGAAAGCGGGATCGGTTACGGTTTTCTTACAATAAGATAGCCATTTTTCAGTTTCATACAAAAAGAACCCATTTTATTTTTTTCTGCTTAAAATAAGCCTCATTTAGAAAAATGTTACATAGCATTTTTTATTCCTCATATCATTTTCAACCGAACAGCATTTTTTAAAATAGGATTTCTAGGAAAATATGCGAATGTCCATTTTTTACTCATTTCGATCTACTGTGCGAAGGTGTTAAGTGCAGAGACTTACAGCCAATAAATAAATTAATCACTCACTACATCTATAAACAACTATTTTCTTTGTGAATGTTGTTATTTGTTGTGTCAACAGTACTTTCAAATCCCCTTCTGATTCCGGTTTAATAATACGTGCCCGCGCCAAAACTAGGTCTATAATATTTTTAGCAGACAAAAAATTATGTAATTCGAAATAGCGGCAGAGTTTATGAGTGCGTTTCTGCTATCTGCACTATCTGTACGAAAACATTTAAGGACGCTGCACACACCACGTTGCCCTAAACGTTACTGATATGGTCTCGTTGAAAAATCTTTGAATCGATTTGGGGGAGGGAGGGCTCAGCAAAATATCACGAATTATCACGATCTGGGTCGGCTTACGTTCAGCAAATGTCAGCAAGGGGGAGGGCGGGTCAAAAGTCCCCAAAATATGATCACTTGACTTTTGAACGACCCCTATGTGTAGGATGTATTCAGCAGGCTCCGATCAAAAATCAAAAACATGAAGCTGGCAGCCCATTTTATGTTCTAATTTATTTATCTTCACATTATGCCTCTTTTCATAGTGTAAGTAAAAGATTACAGCAAACACATTTAAAAATAAAAACTTGTAAGTTGAAATAAATATCGTTTCGTTATTTGTTTGTACTGTGAAATTTACTTCCGATTTTTCATGTTCTTGTTCGAAAGAAGTGCTTCTTTCTCCTGGAAACTAAATTTAGTACGATTTGTATGTCTATTGGGCCTAACACACGTACACTACGCAGCCTGTTATGTTTGGTCTCACGGTGTCTGCATTAAAATATACCATTTTTCAGTAGAAAGTAGAAAAAAGGTAAACAAACTGCTATCTTGAATATTATTTCATAATCACGCACTTTCAGAACACAATCTTGGTTTTATTACCAACTTAAAACAGTTAACCAGAAATTCACATATTTTTTTTGAAAAAATATTGATATTTATTAATACCTATTAACGTCAAATAAATATCTGCGAACGTGTTTACGAACAATATGTGGCAAAGACGTGAAATACGATGGAAAGTCAGCCATATTTGTATAATGATATTGCACACGTGAGAAATAAAGACTCAATTGCGTTTCTGTAAATGAAGTAACTTTATTTTTTAAACCGAAATTATGACAATTATATGAACTCCAATAGTGCATAGTATAAAAATAATTATAGTCTCACCTGTAAATGAAGAAACAACATTTAAAGCCCTTATTTTGGTGTTGTCTTATTCTACAGCAACAACTTAATTAAACACTCAATCTCTTTATAATAAATAAATGTTAAAGTAATATTGATTACTCAATGTCAGTGTCACAATAGACAATCTGACATGTAACAGATAAAAGTCTATGGTTCAAATATAATGCACAGAAAGGCGGTATAGGCTAATAATGTGTATGACGGCTTTCCTTACATTTGTTTACCTTTTTTTACTTTCAGCCGAAAAATTGTATCGGTACTGGTGTCAGATCTTCTCATGTGCGTGATTACTTTTGTGATCAGGAGTCCCAGCTCCGCTCAGAATGGTCCCGGCTGGTGTCTTGCGCCGCCCGCGCCGGCACCGCACTTCACCAACTGCACGTGTTCGCGCTCGCACACGTCACGCGCCGCCCCATCATCGTGTACGGCGTCAACGTCGTCCGCTCCTTCCGCGGCGAACCGCTCGGCTACGCGCGCTTCCAGGGTCAGTGTAGTGTAGTGTGTCACTGACACGTGTCGCGCTCGCACACGTCACGCGCCGCCCCATCATCGTGTACGGCGTCAACGTGGTGCGCTCCTTCCGCGGCGAACCGCTCGGCTACGCGCGCTTCCAGGGTCAGTGTAGTGTAGTGTGTCACTGACACGTGTCGCGCTCGCACACGTCACGCGCCGCCCCATCATCGTGTACGGCGTCAACGTGGTCCGCTCCTTCCGCGGAGAACCGCTCGGCTACGCGCGCTTCCAGGGTCAGTGTAGTGTAGTGTGTCACTGACACGTGTCGCGCTCGCACACGTCACGCGCCGCCCCATCATCGTGTACGGCGTCAACGTCGTGCGCTCCTTCCGCGGCGAACCGCTCGGCTACGCGCGCTTCCAGGGTCAGAGTATTTCAATACGGTAAACATTACAGACTATAGTTGTATAATGTACGATCGAGGAAATTGAATGTTTAGCAATTTATGGCTCACTTTACATTGGACGTCTTAGTACATACCTACATGACAACCAAATTAACTTGAACCGCAAAGTGCTAAACATTCAATTTCCTCGACCGTACATAATCATTGAAATGGAGTACCAAAATGTGTCACGTATCAACTTCGACGGAAAAAGTAACTTGTGGAGTAAAAATGTAATTGTGTTATATATATAGCAAGTATTTGTCACACCATACGGCAATGTATATAAATGTTCAGATATTATTGTAACATTCAAATGTACTGACTGTACCACAGATGTCATATATACCATAGATCAAGCAAACGTATCTACTTAGCGTGTCAAATGAACTCAGTGAAATCCACTGAGTTGTCCGTCTTTAATCGCAGCTTGCAGCTTTCGGGCGTCAAATTTTGTAAGTTGAAGTGAACAAAAACATTAATAATGCCTCCTTAAGTAATATTAATTGCAACAACACAAAAAAATATGAATACTCAAGGGCCTGAGACATATTAAAATCATAGGCAAGTAACAACTTGAGTACAAAATCTGACACGCTCGGCCGCCATACAAATGAATGAACTTGTTTCTTCTATCCAAATCTAATTCTGTGGACTGTACAGATATTTAAATTTCAAATCATAAAATTACTTCTATCGCCATTTTGAATGGCGTTATCTTCCACATATCGACGTTAATTCGAAATTGTTTTGCAACAGGTATATACCTACCGCTGCTGTGGGAGCCAGCTCTCTGCTCCAAGTCCCCAATAGCGGTAGGCTATACGCGGGGCCACTTTTCTGCGCTCGTCCCTATCGAGCCGTATTGCCGCCGCCATTACATATGCAGGTATAACTATTTAGCTAAAGGAGGGTGGGCAAATTGGCCTATTAACCAATAACGACAAACGGTATGCCTCTGGATAGCTTATGTTAAGCTCCGTAACTTTTACTATGGCAGGAACTTCCAAATATGTGTGTGAAGAAACTTAATTGCACTTTAAAACTGGCAGTTACAGAGGATTTTCACTGTCGCAAGTGTTCATGATTGACAGTTTGTGACCGTCATTATTACTCGTTCCTAATAAGTCTTAAATTAGTAAAGTGTTTAATTTCCGCAAATATGTCGTAGTCTCGTAAGGTACTCCGTATATGTACATAAAAATTCATTTAAGAATCATTGTATGTTGTCAAAAAACTATACAAAGGTGAATATTACGAAAATAAAAGTCTCATTGGTAAATTATTGTTTTTGCTATAACTTTTTTTCTCACAGCTGTTAGACCGTCTCTGTCTAAACAAAAATTGTAGAGTACGAAACAATCTTTCCAAAAATATATATTTTGTTGTTATTGGCTATTAGGCCAGGGTCCATACATTTTTGCCCATCCTCCTTTGTATTGACAAATACCGGACCGTGCGTATGGAAAATACGAACGCAGTGTGGGTAGACCCCCCACAAGGTAGACTGATGACTTGTTGACCTACTGCGAACTCTGAAGTACGCAAATCTTGGGGATTTGTCTTTGTCACAACAACGAAGGCATCATTAGAGTGACAGAGACAAATCTCCGAAATGTGCGAACTTCGGAGTTAGTGGTAGGACCGCTACTGACTGTCGCAAGAGTCCGCTGGATGCGGGTGGCGCAGGGTCGGTCATTGAGGCAATCTTTGGGGGAGACCTATGTTCTGCAGTGGACGTCTTTCGGCTGAAATGGTTATGTTATGATGATGATAATGTATTGACAAAATGGACATAATAATATTTAATTAAACTGTACCACTATATTTCTGTGTAAACATACAATTTACGCCAAATAAATTAAAACATTTTTATATGAATTTCAAATTTTGCACCTGGTTACGTGATGTATGATGTAGTGTCAGATCGGTACAACGTAGGCTTAATAAGTATCTACCTAGTTACAAACTAGGAATTATTTTGTTCCCGTTCTGAAAATGGTTACAAAATTTGGTTAAAAAATGACAACACAGGCTCAGGTAACTTTACGAATATAGTTTCTCATTTTTGTAACTGGTTACGAAACTTAGTTACGAACCTGGCCACTTACTGGGAATCTCGATTCCCATTTCGTAACTGTTACAAGATTATGTTTAGTTATGAAATAAAAAAAACTCGAAAAAATGTATACGCCACCACATTTTGACACATTAAAAAAGAAAAAGGGTTGCAATACTTGTAACTAACACTTGTGTATGAAGGTTGTCTTTGATAAAATAATAAATTGTGGTGCATTCTACGAGAATGTTGGGTACGTGGTGCCGTTCTTCGCGTACTTATAAGAAAGTTACGAATACAATTTTTGGTGTATCTTCATTTTATTTATTTTATTTTATTTATTCAGAAAACCAACAAATACAGTAACAAATACAGGTTTTGTTCAATATGTAACAGCAAAGCCAATTACAGGTTTTCGCATATAGGATACAAGAATACATGAAACAGAATTATACCAATGCTAAAGACATAAGAAAAATCAGGCATGCAGGGACACAATGTAGGAAAATGAAACAAAAGGAACAACAATGGTTACGTTTAGGCAAATACCTATTCATCTTCTGCGGGTTGGGGAGCAAAGAAACTGGATGCTATAGTATTTAAAAATATTTTTTTTTTTTTTTGTAATTTTATAGTAGTATAACTGGGTATTTGTATTTATAGGGAATTCTCGCACTTCCCATGTATTTCTAAGGTAGCTGACATAACCGTCACGTTCCCGATAAAGTAGACTTTTTCGTAGAATGCACCTTGTCTTATTTTATAGAAACTAAACAGACGGAATGGTTACAGAGACGAGCAGGAGGAAGCTGATGAGAGCTGCTACCTGCCGCTGACGGACTGCGAAGGGAAACTGCTGCCGGTCCACTTTCTAAACGTTGATGAGGTAGGTATTTCCTTCTATAGGGTCTCGATGGAGAAAATTTTTACTTGTGTTCGAACCACAGGGATTCAAAATGGATGGGTGGTCTCTTAAGACCACCCTTGCTTAGTTAGGTGTTTCTTTCGAAAGGGTATATTTTATCAAATGAAACGTATTTTAAATAGATGGATTATAATATTTTCTTCGGCTACCGCGAGGATTACACATGAAATAAAACTATGTAAACGGATAAAGAAAGAAAGAAATTGAAAGAAGAAACGGATAAACTCGGGTATATTTATTAATTTTAACTTCATTCCGACGTTTCGAACACTCGTCGTCGTTTCGAACGGATGTCATCCGCAGACCACGAACCCTGTAAAGTGTGTTTATTCGTTTTCATCGCGAGTTTATCCCTTTTCATAGTTTTATTTTAGATGGATTATATTGAATAACTGTAGTTTCTTCGATCTTCTAGTATAGATATTTGTTGTTTTTAATAAATTGCACATGGATTATCTATCAAGCTCTCAATATTACATACATGGCGACCTTGCCAGTGGTTCAAAGTCCAACACCAATAAATGGTGGTGTTTATATTTTTGCGATTCTTAAATTTTCACAACAATTGTGCCTTCCATCATAGAATACAAATTGACGCTTACGCCAAATCTCAGACTCGAGCGAAAAGTTTGAAAGCCACTTTGACAACTGACGTCAAGGAAACTTTAATTGATCGATATATTATAATGACTAAATTGACTTCCTGTAGAATACATCAAGGTTGAATGAAGTGTAACGAGCGATATATTTCCAGATGGCCGACGAAGAAGGCGTGGTCCGTCGATGGCTCTCAGCCTGTGTGACCGGCGGAGGGCAACTCTGTGCCCGCCAACACATACACCCGCGACCGCTGCTCGTCGCACAACTACTCGAAGAGTGGCTCAACCACTACCGGCGCCTCGCGTGAGTACCTACTGTCCGACGACAAACACATACACCCGCGACCGCTGCTCGTCGCGCAACTACTCGAAGAGTGGCTCAACCACTACCGGCGCCTCGCGTGAGTACCTACTGTCCGACGACAAACACATACACCCGCGACCGCTGCTCGTCGCGCAACTACTAGAGTGGCTCAACCACTACCGGCGCCTCGCGTGAGTACACTGCCCACCGACAAACACATACACCCGCGACCGCTGCTCGTCGCGCAACTACTCGAAGAGTGGCTCAACCACTACCGGCGCCTCGCGTGAGTACCTACTGTCCGACGACAAACACATACACCCGCGACCGCTGCTCGTCGCGCAACTACTCGAAGAGTGGCTCAACCACTACCGGCGCCTCGCGTGAGTACACTGCCCACCGACAAACACATACACCTGAGAAAGCTGCTCGAGTGCCTCAGCCATTACCGGCGCCTCGCGTGAGTACACTGTCAACCGACAAACACATACACCTGCGACATCTGCTGGCTCAACCATACTACTGCGTTAGTATAATATTTATTATATGCTTGCAGGCAACAGGCGCGGGGACCATTCCCGCCGCGGCTCCAGCCACCGCACGACCTCTCTTCCGACGCGGACACCGACGACGAGTAATACACACACACATAAACACACGTCGCTCTTTGTGACCAAGTCAAAATTGTTAGTATTGTTTAACTGGTGCCCAGAAAGTGACCCAGGTAGATTCAAGTTGGTTATATGGGCCGATACCAAAAAAATTTTACATAGTTAAAGGCCTTTAATGAAAATAATATTTAACGACATAATTTTTATGTTACCAAGTAAAATTTTATGTATCCATTTTTGGTACTGAAAAAATCAATATTTTTTTTTAAATTGACGCGATCGTGGTTTTCGTTTTGATTAAGGCCTTAACTATGTTTTGTTTTTTTGCAAATAACCCCTAAATGTAAGTTTTATAATTTCTTTAGGAATATTATTTGACAACTTTGGGCTAGCTTTAAACGTATCTCATGAAAAGCAAACTTTAGAAATAACAAAACGATTTAGTTCACAAAGGACGTGTGTTGGTACAGATGATACCACGAATGTTTACAACATTTTTGCATTCAACTGTACACAAAAGTGATAATAGCATAATCTAAGGCGGACGCATTCGAGGCTTTAACTCCACACATTAAAGTTCATTTTCATTACACTAACAGTGACATACCATTGTAACACACGCCCGCCCTTCAGAAGGCAAAATAACACTAATCTAATGTATCTAGATTCAATCACAGTGATGTTAGTACAATTTTAATATACCGGGACCGTTGGTAATTGTTATTTCTGAAATAGGTTGCTATTCCTTACTCTACAAGAATTTCGATCGCAAAAATCCTGTATAATTTAATTATATTATTTTATGACTTAGATTCTAAATTTTTGAGTATTGGAAAAAAATCCAATGGAATAGGTAACCTATTTTTGAATTAATATCGCAATAGTTATAGCTTTGGAAGATATCCATGCCAAGTGAGTGAAGATTTAAAAAATATCAATATATTAGCGTTTCTTAGTGTAGCTGTAACCTGTTTTAGCTCGTTTGTTTATAAAATAAAGAGTTGGCAGGATCAAAGTCGATAAAGGTTATTTTGCGAGAACAATCTCTACTCTATAGGTGTACAGTCGACGTCACAAATATCGTTACGGTTTAGGTGTCAAAAATATATTTACTCGACTTTATTGCCTTGACATTTAGGTTGTGTAAATATATTTTTGGCACCTAAACTGTAATGATATCTTTGACGTCTCCTGTACTACGAACACGTAAATTTCGAAAATCTGTCTTTGTCACTTCAATGACGACTTCGTAGGAGTGACAGAGACATAGTTCGAAGTTCGTGGTATTCTTAAAGGTTACTAAATGTGATTTTGTTCTCGTAAAATGTCTGTCATATCATTTATGTCTAGTTTATTAAATCTGTGGCAATACCGCAAACTTCGAAAGCCGCAAATTTCGGGTTTTTGTCTCTGTCGCTCTAAAGACGTCATCATTGGAAAGACAGAGATAATTACCCGTTTAAGAATTTCATGGTTCGCGGTAGTGAAACTATTGGTGAATAGGATCCTAAAGGCTGATCGACGAAATACTTAAATGGTTAAGAACGTTTTGGTATGAGATTATGATGGGGGATATTTTTGTATATGAAACGTTATTATTGCCGTCAACAATCAGGGCGATCTTAAACACCTTGTTGTAGTCCCACGGATAGCTCAATTAATGCATGTGTTGTGGGTACAGTCGGTTCTAATAATATGTATACGATTTTGATCCTTATGCCTTTTACATACGTTCCGAAATGTATACATATTATTAGACGTGACTGTACTAAGCGACTCCATAATCTTTGTGATATGACAAAAATACAAGACTGAATCAACTTGTTTTGTATGTTATTGCCATAGTTACGGTCACCTGAGTCACGCTGGTTTTATGCAAAATTATGCAACTTAAACTGTGCAAACATGCATTTTTCTGGTGTTAATAAGCCTTTTCCTTAA